>BSBK01014903.1:0-45000 GCA_027943335.1 Chamaecyparis obtusa | reverse complement strand
AAATGCAAATTCAATCTTGAACCTTGAACTGCAAGTTCAAAGTTCAAGATTCAATATTCTAACAATGAAGTTCATAGCAAGAGCAGAAAAATAGGAATTTTTACTAAACTGTTTGTCAAGGATTGCATTAAAATGGTGGCAATGCATAATGTGAGGCCTCACCTTGAGCGCATCATAGTCTTTCCATTTCTGCATTTGCGATAGACTTATTTGATACTACATTTTTACGCTTTATGGTTTTCTGACACTTTATATTGTGGATTTCATCAACTTAGATGTTAGATGCACATTATGTTATGTTTATTTTGATGATTATTGTGATATCAATTTGGATTCTACATCTACGATTAATTTGATTTTATGAAAGTTATGATGTCATCATGATATTCAATTATGCAATGATTATTGATACGAGCTTAGTTAAGTGATGAAATTTCAAGTTACATAATGAGTTGTATGTATGTTATAGATGAATCATTATGGCATGAGAATTATGATTTAATTAAGGATATTATAGATGAAATTATTTTGATCATGAATGTTATGAATTTACATATATATTTCCTTGGACTATTGATGTTGAATTTTAGTGTGCAAGGAATTAGACCATGGTAAATTTGGGTAACCAAAGAATAGACATTTGTTAATTCAGTTAGCCAAGGTTATGTCTAATAAGAGACAAAACCTTGTTGTAAAGTATTTTATTTGTGAACGTTATGTCCATGTGTGTATCTAAATTAATATGTTTAAAGTGTTAATTATTTTTGAGAATGCCTAAGTGGATATGCCACATGGCTTGTGATGTGTCATTCTTGTTGTGTCACTTGAAACATGTATGTGTACTTGTGGCCATGACATGTCCACTTAAGGATTGGATCCCCATAAACCTAGGATAGTACCATGAGGATCCCCATGTGAAATTCCTTGGTTAGGGAGCTTGAGGTAGTGTCAACTCAAGGATTTCGAATTTGAACTTAACATGAACTTTTGGGGGGTTAAAAAGGTTCCTAGGAGAGTGGTTAGGCCTTTTTTAGTTAGCCCACTTGGTATACTCATGGGTAAGGGTCATTTTTCACCATAGGACAACTCTAAGTTGACCAAATGACCCATCAAAAAGTTAGTTTTCCAAGACAGCCGAAAATCAACTTTTGGGACCATGTTTTGGTAAGAACACCACCCATTAGAAAGGTAGTCCTTATCCCACTTTTTAAGCTTACCTTTGTAAGAGACCATTTTTGGAAACCTTGTAAGGGACTTAGGGAAGACCACCAAATGGAAATGCAACCTTATCCTTAGGAATTTGTGAGCAGATGTGTTGAGGCCTTTTTAGAGGGGACTCTTCTTTTGGAAGAGTTTGAAAACCCACTCTCTAACTTAGAGACATTGCTAATTTTGAAGAAGGAGACTTAGGAAGAGAGGAGGCTCCTCATCAAATATCTTCTATAAGCTTGGATCTAGGTTGGTGCCTATCTTCATTCTCTTGTTGAACAATGCTTGACGAAAGTGATCTTATGAAAATTGTAGCATTCTTGTGCTTGTATGAAATATTGTGTTGTTTCTTCATTTCCATTGTTGTATGGTATTTCTTTTGTGTTGTGTTTTATGTTTTCCTCTTGTTTATGTAAGGGATTCTCAAGGCCCACTCACCCTTGGGGGTGAAGGATTTAGGACAGCTCATGGATGTAGAGTCTCTTCTCAAGGAGGAGAGGGAGAAATCATGGAGTATGGGCTCCTTGATGCCATTTTCATGGGGGTCATAAGGGTATTTTTCTTTGGCTGGAATGCCTTGGGGGTCATAAGGATTGTGGTTGATTTTGTGTATGGGAGTAGATGCTTGTGGTATTTCATGCCTTGTGAAGGCTTGTATTAAATTTTTATGGTTTTGGCTTTCTCCCCATTAGAGTATTTGGTCCACCTTCACCCCAAAAATGGGTCTTGGGTGACCCTTGTGAAATCCTTGAAAGGGAGTTTATGTGTTATTATTTCATTTTGTTTTGGGTTGGGTGTCTGTGTAACCTTGTCTATGTGTTGGTTCCCCTAGCTCGGGGGTGGCTTCTTAGAAGCCTAGATTGGGAGGTGAGCTTCCCCATGGTCCAACCCACCATTTCCTTGCAGGTTTAGAAGGCCTTGGATGCTTGGAGATTTGAAGTTTTCTTTTGAGGAAAGTAAAGAAAGAGAAGCTTTTGAATGTATATAAAATATAGTGATCACTTATGTATCTTTTTGCACCTATGTTGTTGTAGTAGATTATATTTTGTTAAGGGATTTCTTAGGAGACCCTATTGTATTGGTATATGTAAAGGAGAAGAAAAGTAGAGAGGAAGATTTACTATGTATTTTACATGTAAGGAAGATGTAGATGCCTTAGGAACTTTGTATTTTGAAAAAAGTAAGTCTTATATTTTGTTTATACCCCTCAAATGAAATAAGCAAATTTGGTTTTGTGTGTGCTTACGTTAAAAGTTTGTTTATTTAAATTTGCAATGTGAAAGTAAATTTCATAGATATGAGTTATCCTATACAAAAAAAGAAAGATAAGTTATTATTTTCCTTGTTCATAGGACTTAAAGTTTAGAAATTTAACTCTTAGAAATTTCACCATTTTCCCTCAATGTAGTAAGCTTTCTGTGTAAAATAGAAGAAAGAAAGAACTATTTATTTCTTTTAAGTTTTAGATTTGTATAATGCTACAAATTAAAAAATATGTATATATGTAAAGGTCATATGAATAGTGTATTTAGTTAAGTATTATAAAGATAAAAATCAGTGTTCATTGTAATTTTTTTTATCTACAAACGAGTTCATATAAAAAAAAATATAAAATAAAATAGACAAGTTGTTAGTATTGTTGTTCTTCAACTTTCATGTTAAGTGAAAAAAAAAGAGAGATAGTGTTTACACCAATATTATTACTTTCCTTTTTAACAAAAAAAAATATTAGAAAAATATATTTTATGCTGTAAAAAAAGAATTATTTTGTCCTTGTTTATATAAATAAAAAATAAAAAAATTATCATTCTAAGAAGAAATTATATTATAAAGTTTTTATTTATTAAAAAAAACTATATTTAAAAAAATAAATAATTTTTTTTTAAAAAAAATTGTTAGGGTTTGGGGGCCGGCACAGCCGAACCCCCCTCCCCCTCCTCTCCTTTCACAACCTAGCTGCTACGGTCGTGGCTCTGCCATGACCGTGGCAACACCCATGGTTCGTGCAATAGCTGCGGTTTTTGCTGCATCTACCATGGGCGACAGTCAAGGGGCTGGGGTTGAGCCCAACTCCCCCCTAGATTCATTTCATTTTTTTTCTATTTAATTTTTTTTTGTTTAACATAAACAAAAAGAACTTGCGATTAATGAATGCAATCATTCAAAATAAAATTGCAGATCCATTTATAGAACAGTATTAAAATACCCATTTGGGTATTGAGGTCTTTCAGAAAATAAAAAAAACCTTTCTTAATGGTATAAACATTTCACGAATAAACAATAATCAAACCCAATGAAAATAACAAAAAGTGTTTTAGCAAACAAAAGAGAAAATAAAACAATAGATCTAGAATACCAAAAAAAATAGTGAAGAGCCCTCCATTGCTTGACAGTTGATTAAGATAGTATGCAAGATGGATATTTTTAATCAAAAACATGACAAGTGTTTAAGATTAAGAATAAACACCTTACATTGTGCCATCTCCTCCATTCTTTGTTCATCTCACACCTGCATTAAGAGTTTAGCAAAAAAAAATAATGCCTCCACCATTAGGGTTTGGGTTGAGAAAGTTTGAGAAGTGTAAATGATGGTTTATGGCACTTTTTGGGACTTTTCTCGTGCCCTCTAACCCTAATTTCGGGATTAGGGTTAGGGTAAGGAAAGTCAACTTTTTTTTGAAATTATCTTTCCCCCACTCTTTCCCTTGTTTTAATTTTATAATTGTTATTGTTTTTGGGCTTATCTTCTTTTGTTTTATTTAAAGCATGATCTCATATATATTAAGATTTGTTATTTTATTTTAGCTAACATTTTAATATCTAGCTAATGAGTATAATAAGTTTGCCAAACCATTATAGGATATTAATATTATCACCTAACTAACATTGTGGTGTTCAATAAAATTGGATAAATTCTAAATTGATTTTATTTCTATGACTATATTTAAATTAAAAAAATATTTTGGTCAGATTTATTTTATCTATTTAATTTGGGTTTTGTGATGTGGGCAAATTATATTTAAGGGGTTTATTATGTGACAATTTTTGGGAAGGTGATTGTTAGGAAATTAGTTTTAACAAGCTTGTTAATGGCATTTGTTTAAAACATAAATTGTATTTCTTTTGAATCTAATTTAATTATGTTTAAATCATCGTCTTCACATTAGTAGTCAATTGTACCCTTTACATATAGTCATCCTTAAACCTTGTTCTCAAAACATTATATTAGGACCTTTTAATTATTAATCTTAAACCTAAAATTTTTTTAAAAAAATTAGTGTGTTTTTACTTGTAGAATTATGGGCATGACACATAATATGATAAAGGGATTTATAAACAAATTATATCACATTGTATAAAGGCTGGAAGAAACAAATGAATGTATTGAACAGGTAAATTTGGAGTGAAGCGCTTAATGCAATTGCAGCCTCCAAAAATGAATTTTCTGTATCATATGAAAAAAATATGTCATGTTATGGGGAGCATAACTTTAAACTCCACCGTTGGATCTAGGTACGTTTTGGATGTGTTTCAAGAAACCTAATTCTCTAAATCTTACCTGGATAGATTTCAAAAATTGTACCTGGTTTGCAAGATGTGAATAACAAAATACAGGTCTGTAAAACTAAACATATTTCCTAATTTGTTTGCTAATAGAAAATTAGTCTCAGTGTGGGGGCCATAACTTTCAACTCCACCATTGGATCTTCCCAATTTTTTAATATGTTTTTTGAAATCAAGTTTTCTAAGTTTTCACTGGAGAGATTGATGAGATATGTCAAGTGCAAAAGATACAATTCACTATGTACAGGTCTATCAAAAGAGACCAGTAGCCTCATGCTCTGATAAAGAAATTTAAATTGATGCAGATTTATGTTATATGTTTATAATTCTACCACTTGTAATGTTTTGATTAAACATAAGTTTTAGAGACATTAAAATGATGTTTAATTTTTAACTAAACATTATGTGGGTATCCGTAAAAGTTTTAAGAGCTTTTATTAAAAAAATTGAAAGCTCTTAAGAAATACTTTTTGATTTCCAAGAATCAGTTATTGAAACCAAAAGGGGATCCATCAGAAGAAAGGAAAGAATTGGTTATTAAAAATGATAAAGTTACCGAACAAGAAAGGGGAATAAATATCCAACAAGAAATTAAAAAAAAGGTTCTTCTTTTTCCAATAGTTAGTTGGCTACAGGAAGGGAGATCATTTTCTAAGTATTGAATGTAATAGAGGAGGGTAAATTTATTTATCTTATTTGCAGACTTGTTTATGGTTCAAGATTTAAAAGATCAGTTGTTCATTTTGTTTACATATTTGAAATGTAGAGAAATATATTTTTAAATCTATTGGTTTGGATATATGTTTTTCTGAATGTTTGTTGGTTACTTCATTTATGTTTTCACATATTGTTATGTGTTGTTATGTCAAGCATATGTGTGCATTATAAATCAGTTGGTTTTGTGTATTCATGGCTGCAAAATTATTTATAGTAAATCTTCCTTCATTTTTCTTTATTGAGAAGGATTAAATAGTAATCTGTAGGTTTTCATTTATTCTTCTCTTTGTCCTGTAATCTGAAACCACATTTATACCATGTTGATGGATGAGTGTTAGTATGCATTTGTGTCTTCCAGTTAAAGACACAACCAACAATTTAATCATTGCATATCTTTTCAGAGAGAGTTGTACCTCCCAATTTAGAGGAGAGTTATCAATTTAATGATAACTTATCCAACTATTAGTGCTCTTTGTTCTTCTTTTCAGGTATTTGGAGTTAGTTTGTTTATCAATTTTTGAAGGACAAATTTGTTCACTAACAGATTTTTTATGACTCTACTGGGGAATTTAAAATATAGATCGATGCCTGATATTTGGTTCCTCAATTTTTACATTATCTCTGTGTGCAAGAGATTGGCGACTCTGTGTAATGACCATGCCGAATACAAAGGTCACAAGGAAGATGAGACCTAACCCCAACATTTTGGAGATCACCCAGGTGAAGGATAAAGTGCTCCAAGATTTTTTTGAGCATTACAAAGAAAGCATCTCTCATCTCATGAAGACCAGCCTAAACATCAAAGATGATCACGTATCTACCTTTTTGTGGAGAAGTTTATGTCATAGATTTCACAAGCTAGAAGATCTAGAAGATTGTAAAGGAAAAGTGCAACAGCTTGAAAAAGAATCGGAGGTACATGATGAAGAATCTCCAATAATTTCATCCCATTATATTTCTTGCAATTACTCATTATTAAGTGAATAAGAAATGCAACAAGAAGCATCTCAGCCTCATGAAACACAAGCATTGATGATCAAGAATGACCAAGAAGCTAAAAATTTGGTATGTTTGAATGGAAAAGGTTTTCTTGATTGTACTTCCCTTACAAAATTTCAAAGTTTCTATTTTGAAACTTCAAAAAGTTATCTTGCTATAAAAAGTCTAGAGGATGAAAATTTTCAGATTTCTATACTTCTAGAATATGAAATTTTTAATTTGATGACATGAATCGAAACTTCTTCTTGTCTTGAGGAATGTGGCAATTCTATTTTGGAATCTTTTCCTTTGCAAGATGGAATTATTTTATGTCTTAATGAAACTTGTGTTGTAAGTGATGATAAATCAGGCTTTGGGAAGTAGGCCTTTAATTCTGAAAATTCATTTAACAAGGAAAATTCTGAAATAAATAGAGAGCATGTTGAGAATTCAGTTGAGATACTTTATCCCTAGGAAATGTCAGACATCTTGGAAAGTACCTTTTTCTTGTGAGAAAGAGATCACAAAGAGAATCATGTCATCTACTTAGAAAGAAATGGTTCAGCCCCACGAGGATCAAGCAGTGATGAGAAAGAATGGTGTAAGTGGAGAAATTCTTTCTGATCTCATTCTTTTTCCTAAGTTTGAAAGTGCTGAAAGTTATTCTTTCTCTAGAAAATTTAAAAAGGGAAACTTTCAGTCTCGTGCACCACAAGAAAATGAGCTCTTTCATTTTACTTAGGATAGTAATGGATATAATTCTCCAAGTCAAATTATTGTAGAATCTAACTTATCGTATGAAACCTTTTGTTCTGAACATGAAATTAGTTTATGCCTATCTAAAAGTTCTTTAGATTGTGGTGAGATTGTTGAAATACCATAGTCCCAGAAATCATTAGCCTACTCAGGTGGTGATTCTTTTTATGAAGAAGAGATCATCAAGAGATTCTTGGCAGCTATCAAGCAAGAAGATCTCGAAAAGAAAGATTCAGGTATGCATCTTCTAGATGCATTGATCTTGGATAAGGAATTTGTAGATATAGTTATAGCAAAGCAAGATAAGGTGATGCTAGTTAATGTTGATCCTATGCTGGATGAAGTTTATTCATGTTTTGAGGGAGTTTTAAATACTAAAAATTCATTTAAAGATGGGGGTCTCCTAAATGTTGATCATGGGAATGATGTTCCCTCTTCCGTGCAAATTTTTGAGCATTATTTTTTTCATCTAGAGGTTGGAAATGGTTCAAGAAGTTTCATACAAAGAGCTCAAGAAAAAATAGAAATCTATGATGACGTGTGGCTATTTGGGCATAATGGTTGGTTCACATGGCTCATGCTCAAACTCAGTTTGGTTTGCATCCAGGAAAATTTTGCCAAACAAAGGTTGTATGAGTCTATCTCATTCGGCTGGAACTCTTTATTCAGATTGGGATCATATTTCTCTCAGCCTGTAAATGGCTTTGTGTAAGTACTCCTTGTCTCTAATTCTTGAAGTGAGGTCTTCTCACTTGTATATATTTGTAAATAGCTTGTTTCTTTCTAAGTTTTGTTGTGCGTAGCTTAGTCTTCTTGTTTCAGTTTTGGCTTGCTAGTTCCCTTACTATCCTCCACCCTCTCTGCTAGGAGCTCCCTAGTTTTTGTGCTTTGAATCTATTGGCCAATGAATAAGGCACTGGTCTTTACTAGAGATTGTTTGATTCTTCATGTCCCTCATGGTCCATATCCCTAGTTAGAGCCAATTGTTGGCTTGCCTTTGGCACCCAAATTTTAAATTTTAAAATCTAGCATCAATGAGAAATTTTTCAAATTTTCCCACCATTTATAATGGATTTTGTAAATAATTTTTATATGAAGTTATTCTTTGTAAAGGGCAGTATCACATGAAGTTATTTAATTTGAACCAAACTATGAAATTTAAATTTTAAAGTTCAAGTTTTCCAGTTCATAAGTGCAGATCCAAGTTCATGGTTCAAGATGCAATATGTATTGTCAAATTTGAACCTTGAACCGCAAGTTTCAAAGTTCAAGGTTGAATGTTCATTATTCAATTTACAGGTTTTGTGATTCTTATGCAAAATAAAATATATTTATGGTTTATGGTATGCATGGATCATGTAGCCTATAGTTAAAATTTCATGGGAAACAAAGCTATCAACAAAAAGTTATGTAGGTTTTTCCATTGTAGTTTAAAGGTGCAAAATGCGAATTCAATCTTGAACCTTGAACTGCTAGTTCAAAGTTCAAGATTCAATATTCAAAAAGAAAAGTTCACATCAAGAATAGAAAAATGGGAAGTTTTACTAAACTGTTTGGCAAGGATTGCATTCAAATGATGGCAGTGCATAATATGATAAAGGGATTTATAATCAAATCATGTCACATTGTATAAACAATGGAAGAAACAAATGAATGTATTGAATAGGTAAATTTGGATTGAAGCACTTAATGCAATGCAGCCTACACAAATGAATTTTCTGAATTATGTGACAAAAATCTATCATGTTACAGGGAGCATAACTTTCAACTCCGTGGTTGGATCTGGCTGCATTTTGGATATGTTTCAGGAAACCTAATTCTCCAAATCTCCACTAGATGGATTTCCAAAATTGTACCTGGTTTTCAAGATATGAATAACATAATATAGGTTTATAAAACTAAACATATTTCCTAATTTGTTTGCTGACGGAAAATTAGTCTCAGTGCGGGGCCATAACTTTCAACTCCACTGTTGGATCTTTCCAATTTTTGGATATCTTTTTCAAAATCAAGTTTTCTAAGTCTTTAGTGGAGAGATTAACGAGATATGCTCAAGTGCAAAAGTTTCAATTCACTATGTACAGGTCTATCAAAAGAGACTAGCAGCCTCTTGTTCCGACAAAGAAATTCAAATGGATTCAGATTTATGTTATATGTTTATAATTCTACCAATTGTAATGTTTTGATTAAACATAAGTCTTAGAGACATTAAAATGATGTTTAGTTTCTAACTAAACATTATGTGGGTATCTGTAAACATTTTAAGATCTTTTATTAAAAAAATTAAAATCTCTTAAGAAATACTTTTTGATTTCGAAGAATCAGTTATTGAAACTGAAAGGGAATCCATCGGAATAAGGGAAAGAATCAATTATTAAAACTGATAAAGTTATCAAACAAGAAAGGGGAATAAATATCCAACAAGAAATCAAAAAATAGGTTCTTCTTTTTCCAACAATTAGTTGGCTGGCTACAAGAAGGGAGATCATTTTCTAACTATTGAATAGAGGATAAGTTTATTTATCTTATTTGCAGACTTGTTTATGGTGTAGGAATAAAATGATCAATTGGTCATTTTGTTTACATATTTGAAATGAAGAGAAATATATTTTTAAATATGTTGGTTTGGATATATGTTTTTCTAAATGAAGTTAATATGTTGGTTACTTCATTTATGTTTTCACATATTATTCTGTGCTATTATGTCAAGCATATGTGTGCATTATAAATTAGTTGGTTTTGTGTATTCATGGCTGCAAAATTAAATAGTAAATCTTACTTTATTTTACTATATTGAGAAGGATTAAAGAGTAATCGGTAGGTTTTTGTTTATTCTTCTCTTTGTCCTTTAATCTAAAACCACATTCATACCATGTTGATGGATGAGTATTCGTATGCCTTTGTGTGTTTCAATTAAAGACACAACTAATAATTTATTGATTGCATATCTTTTAAGAGGGAGCTATACCTATGAATTCAGAGGAGAGTTATCAATTTAATGATAGCTTATCCAATTGTTAGTGCTCTTTTTTCTTCTTCTCGACATTTGGAGTTAGTTTGTTTATCAATTTTTGAAGGACAAATCTGTTCACTAACAATAGTTATATTATATTGGCCATGTTGATGTTATCTATCAACCTCTTTATAGTTATGTCTTATTGGGCTTGTCTGATGGAACACCTATTTTGGTACTCCTTTATTCTTTTCTTGATAGTCTCTTCTTCTGGTTTCTTATCCTCTATTTCTCTAGGACTAGATTGTACTTAAAACTATGAAATCAAACTTTATCTATCATAGGAGTGGTAATTATTTATCCCTTTTAATATGTCAAATAACATTCTATAGATTTTTTAAAAAATCCTATAATTATTCTATTTTCTATAAATATTCATTTAGAATCTTTCCCTAGTGCTATAATGTAAGAGGTCACCGAACTGTATCTTTTGAAGAAAATAGATTCTGGACATATCCACTTGGTAGCCCAACATTAGTAGCTATAGAATTTGTAAAGACATTTGTAAATATTTATTTTGTGCCTAAAATTTCTTGATTGCATTAGCATACTCCTTAATCATATATTAACTTTTTGTGTCATCTTTTTTTTTCTCATGCTCTTCCTTGTTTTCTTCCTTATCCATCTTCTCTTCCTTTTTTTCCTCCTATGTGTCCTCCCCCAATATCCATTGACTTCTCCTCTATTTTATTCTCTATTTTTCTTTTGTCATTGATTTTTCTAGTTTGAAAAGTATTCTCCTTGTTGAGAGACATACTCTACTTGAATCTCCTTATTTCCTTTTTCATAATAAGCGATTATTTCCTTTACATTACTAGCTAAATTTGTATTTCATGGATGTGGCCCTTAAACATTCCTATATTATCTATCCTTTAGAAGACTTCATATAGGCTTTGAGCTATATGAACCACCTTTCTATATAGATAATATTTATTCTCCATCTAGTACCTTCTATGTAATTATGTATCAATTGCTTATTGTGATATCAAGTTCCTAGGATTGCAACAATTATATTTTATCCTCTATATGATTTCAGAAATTATCTTCATCTATAATTTCCTAATCTATCTCTCTCTAGTTTCATGAATCTTTTGAGTTTGATACTTCATTGATAGATCATTTAGAAAGTCTTTCATGGTGTATTCCAATGGCTTATTAATTTAGTTCATATATTTAACTAGCTATTAGATTACTCAATCCTCAAATTAATCTCACCAATGTTCTTTTACATTGATAGTAACTCAAATATTACATCATGACACATAGTGGTGTTAAAATTAACCATTATATCAATCATCTCATCTATTGACTCTAGACCTTTATTTTTTGTTGTGGTAAGTTTCTCCATCAATTTCATCTTATTTTATTTTATTTGCAATGATGTCTCTATTCCTTATTATTCTTCATCATATAGTTGTGAATATCCACTACTTCTGCTATCTATATTCTAGAGTGGTGATCTATTTTCCATTTAATTTAAGGTGGGACACCTATACATTTGTGGAGTCCTACTCTGCTTTGGTGTCTTACGTGGTGGTAAGAAACTAATTGTAACTTCTTATTTTTTTTGTGAAGGGGTGTACATCCTCCCCAAACTTAATCTCAAATTGGTTGCATTGGAAGTGGTGGTCATAGATAGTTCTATTATTGCCATGAATGTTTTTTTTTTTAAAAGGTGGTCGTGCCACTAGATATATTATAATATATTTTTACATAAGCTGGCTCTAAAGTAAGGAGCTCCCGGAGAAAAGAGCCAGGAGAAAAACTTCATTCATTACCCCATCAAGAAAACCAAAAATAGAGGATAATGGCTAGGTGAGAAAAGCCACATAACCAAAATCCCTATATACATCAATCCCAAGTATTAGGCATTATACATTTTTGCCTAAAATAATTACAAAAAGATAGGCCCAATGGGCAATTATAATTTCCCTAAAACATATGAAAGCCTATATTAATTACAAAGATGGGCCCAATGGGTATATATAACTTCTGAGATCATATGAAATATATACATTTTTCCCTGATGATGATGACATCATAACAGAGGAGAGGGACATCAATGAGACAAAGAGGAGTGACATAAAACTCTCAATGATCTCACTGCCTAAGAAAAGGAGCCTTCAAAATTGAATACATGGTACCCAGATCAAGTGAGGGATGTCATATGAATCAACTGCAGGGACAACATGACTGGAACACTTGCACACATATCAAAAACCAAAACTAGAGAAAAGCTCCCTAAAAAACAAAAAAGCATTAGCCTTCCATGAGACCAGGGGTATTTTTCAAGGAGCCCAACTGAAGATTTATATTATGGCCATGAATGTTAGTATTAATCTATTAGGATATGACCTCATTGTCTTACAAAAAATACTAAGTGTATTTACCATCTTGTATTACTAGTGACTCAAACATTTTTTTTAAATTTCTTCTCCTCCTTATCATGTTCATCCTTGATTTTGGCATTCATAATGCCCTAGTGAATACTAAAACTATCCATACTAGGATCCTTATAGTTGGTTAGGAGATTATCAACATAGGCATTCATCTCTTGTTTAGAAACCTTATAGGGAAAATGTAGTACCCACACATTCAAGGCTCCACCACCTCCATGTAAGAAAAATCCTTGTTAAATATATAGGCGATTTTCTTGTCCTATTATATTTTTAGCTCATAAAGGACCCCTTACCTCTTCTATATCTCTTCATGAAAAGTATTCAAATAAGCCCAATTCTTTTTAGTATTTTAGGTGGACTCTTATAGGATCCTCTACAAATGATATTTAATCTATACTCTTATTATTTAATTTTTGGCATCATACTAATATTTTGAACTGAGTTAATTATTTAGAAAAGTAGAAGATTAAATAAATGGTTAGTTTACCATAACTATTTTTTTCTCCCTTGATCTTGGAAAAATCATTCCTCAAATTATCTCACATTACCTTGTATAGGTCACAATCCTTCTCTTTTGTGGTCATCCAAAATTTGTATGAAATAATATTTTCATTTTTGAGTGTTCATTTTTTCTAGATAATATAATTGTCATGCAATCCCCATTATGGAATGCGGGTCTTTATTATTTTTTATGGTTCTAACTATAATCATGCTACTTTTATCTTGCATGAACCTAGTTAGATTCTTGATATCATAATTTTTCACCAACTTCTTCACTAGAATGTCCCCTATCATGGGTAACCTTGTGACTACAAGAATATCCTTCTTGGTGATTTTGTGCAATTTATGAATGTAGATTTAAAATAAATTCTCTCTTTACCCTACTTATCTAGGTAAAAGCACAATAATCTATCACCCTTTTATAACGGGAAAGGCTAGAAAAATCAAAGCTATTCAACTTCAATAGTATAAAAATAAAATTTATGTTTGAAATTTCAAGATGATGTCAACTAATTAAATGTGTTAAAAGTGATATGCTTTTTTAATTTTTAAAGACATTTCTGTTAGGAATAGTTCTAAGAGATAACTGACCGAGGGGGGGGGGGAGAATCAATTATCTACAAGATTCAATTCTTTATCCAATTAAGTATATAAGAACATTAAGCATAAAAAAAATGAATGAACACTTAACACAATTTTGGTTATGGGGAAACCCAAATAGGTAAAAACCCCGGTGGGAATTGACATGCACTAAGAACTGCACTAGTGTATTATGATCCCTGTTAGAAGATCTTACAACCTTGTTAGGAGTTAATATTTACACTATAATAAGTACAATGACCTGGTCAAGGGTTGGACCCTGTTAGGAGTCTTTGACAATTAACCCTGTTAGGGATGAGGATGCACTGTCGGAGAGCACACTGCTCAAAGGGGTGAAGGCTACAACCTTCTAGTTTAATAGATACACACTATATTTGGATCTTGGTGAACTACGCATAGACCTTCTATCTGGATGAGTTCCAATGAATAGAATATACTCTTTACTTGATCACATAGACCTTCTGCTAATGGCTGAACCTATGCCTTCTTAATGGAGTCTACAACACGGAGTAGTACACACAATCCATAAGATGCTATTTCATAGGCTTGAAGGTTTACAAAACTAAACTTTTGAAAAGATGTCTTTGATGAAAGACATTCTTCCAATTGTCCTTCAACAATACTTAACTTAATGGAAATGTTCTCTCTTAGAAGAGTGAATCTTTTTAGTTTCATGTCCTTGTCATCATATAGAATCCTTATTTCATCATTAATCTTGTTGATTCTCTTCTCAATGTCCAATATGTTTATATTGGGGCTTGCCAAAAGATTTACCTCTATCTGAATCTCTGCTTCTTTGGCCTTAATCTTCTTAATTTCTTCCGATAAAAGATTCTCAGATTTTGTACACTGAATGTACAAATTTTTACCTCTGTCCAAGTTCGTTCTTAAGTCTTTTATGCAAATATCGAGACTGTTAAATATCATTTCTAATATTCTGACTCATGTCTAGAATTAATTTGGCCTCATAGGCTGCTTGTTCCTTCACTTTAGCTATGTCTAATAAGTTAGTAAACTCATCATCAAACACATTCATAATTTTCTTAGCTCCTTCAAGTGGGTCTACCTCTACTATCTAGATAGTCACAATGATTTGCAACTTCTCTATTATTTCCTTTAGTGATCCTTCAAGGGCTTTCACCTTCTTATTCTTCCCAATGATTTTTTGAGAGATGTGATCAATTCCATCTGATCATCATCATCAAATTCTTTCCCAAAACTTTCAAATATAGTTCCAATCTATTGTTTCTTTGTAGTCTTAGGTGTAAGACTAATTTATTCTTGACTAGGAGCTTCTATTTGTTTTTGAACTTCTGCACTTGCTTGTTTCTCTATTTCCTTTTCTTCTTGAATCCTTGTATCTTTCTTCTCTTCTTCTGTAGCACTATCCCGCTCTTCAAAATCTGAATTTTCAACAATGTTTTCAAGATTCTTGGAAGGGTTATCATCACTGTCTAAAGTGATCTTAGTTCCTTCCACATGCATTGACTCATCGTCAATGTTTATAGCTAGTGGAGAAGGAATTCTCTAATGTTTAGCTTCCTTATCTTGCTTTGTTTGTTCTACTACACTTGAGTGTCTTTCAATAGTAGATGTCATTACATTGACTATTGCTTCCTTTGTTTCTCTGTTGATCTCTTCATAATTTCCTCCCATAATCTGAATGGTTCTTCCCTTTGTTCTCAGATGGGTGTTTAGTTCTTTAATGATCTCCTTGAAATTTTCTTCATCTTTAACATCACATAATTTTCTTACAAGATTTTCTCTAATTTTATTGTCTTCTTCTGTTGCTCTTTTCTTCTTGTTGACTAATTTCTCATATAAATCATCAGGTATCTTGCCCTAAATTGTGTCAAACTTCTTATCTGATACTATCATGTGTCTCACAACTATATTTTTAAGATTTAATCTTTCTAAATAGTTGTAAAGGTCATAATACTTGTTTATCTTACAAAATTCTCCATCATGTATGATTTGTTCATTCACTTTTTCAATCCTTGGTTTCCATGTTTTCATTTTCACTTGGGTTTCTTCATCATCTTTGACCTCAGCTATCTACCTTTGCACTGGTGCTACTATTGTTTTCTATCTTTTTCCTAGTCCACTCGCTATTTCTTTCATTCTTTTACCAAGTGGAGTTGAGGTTGATCTAGAGGATTTTCTAACTTCTTGTTCTTTCTCAACTTTTTCTTCTTTCACCTTGATTTGAGTATCTGTTGGCTATTCTGCAACTAATGATAGGCGTGGAATAGACAAAAATTCTTTTTGTTTAATGTCTCTGATGGTTGTTGTTCTCTACTTAGCAATTATAAATTCTTGTTCTGTCATCCCTATGTCCTTCAGAATCTTCTTTATTGTACTTTCCACTCTCTTCTTAGACTTATTTTCTTCTAAGATAGAGTTTGTAGAGTTGAAGTTATCCTCAAAAGTCCCAAATCTATTGCTATGTATGTCCAATTTTCTTTTAAGCAACCTATTCACATACTCTTCTATTTCAATCTCAAAAATTTCATAGCCAAGAGGGTTTATGAATTTTACTCTAGGTTCTACTACCTCAATGAATGTAAAGTTAGTATCAACCATAAAACATATCTCATTTTTATATTTTTCAACTAAAGACTATTGAATCCTTTGTTGGACTACAACTGACTTGGATTCTGATTGAAGAAACTATGATTACAAGATCACTAAGGAGTTATTGGTTAGATATGTAATATGATTAAATCAGTATTATGTTGTCATTGATGTCAACTAGCTTGACATCACTTATCTTGTAAGTTACTATACTGAGACATCTGAGGAAAGGTGAAAAAGAGATGAAGAACGAAGAAATCTACATGAGGAAAGATGTACATGTCAGATGAGGATAATGAACGCATTGAGTAACCTGTTGATGAGTCTATGACTTGATGATATTGACTTTATTATGTTGCATTCAACTATGATGAAGTAGAGAGCTGAAAGACACAAAGTAGAGTTGTCGGTAAATGAAGCATTTCTAGCATACACCGATGGAGTGTAGTGTATACTAATCACAGTATTAAATGAGCAGTATTCACTAACACATTTCTTTGTTAACCAAGTAGAACATAATGAATTAAATGATTAGTTTAGCCGATAAGATTGATGAGCTGGCAAGAGTATAACATCAAGGTAACAGATAATGTTTGTTACACAGATTGATGGTTAATGAAATTTAGGGAAGATCTAACAGAGCAGATTGAAACATGTTATTGACACAAGTACTGAGAAAGTTTGAAGTGGAAAAATCTATGAATGTGGTTAAGTAGTAAAATCTGATGGTGGAGGAGAAAATGATTTACTCCTCTATATAAGAGAATAATTACCAAGCTATGAAGAGCACTTACCAATGGACAGTAAGTTGATACAGTATTGAATCTGAAGTGAAATATTGATCAAAAGGATTTGTATGGACTAAATATTTATCTATAATCTACAATTGAAGTTGTATTAAGGTAGGTCATTTACTGTTACATATTTAACCATTGTATACAGTCAAATCTCTTAACCGAGTGGACTTTGAAAGTCTTATGATGTATCAGTCTTATAATGAACATTGTTATCCTGTCAACCCCATAGTGAATGCTGGTTGGATGATAACTTCTAGTCTAAAATCCTCTAACAAGGTCACACCTGATAGTGTGTTTGTAACCTTTAACAGGGTTGGGTCTTAACTGTCCTCACTTCAGAAGAGTGAACAATTTTGGGTTGCCGGTGCAAGGTGGTTTTTCCCTTTACAAGGTTTCCACGTTAAATCTCTTGTGTAATGTGTTGATTGTAATATTTTTTTGTTATCATTCTTTACATGTTACATGTTAGGTTTGATCGGTAATTGTTACAGTATTAGACTGGTAATCGGTAAAAGTACAGACAATGAAAATATTTAGTGCTTACTAACGAGAAGAAATTAGAGAAGTTGTTTTGAATTATACATATTGGTTGGGACACTGGATAACTAATTCACCCCCCTCTCAGTTATTCTAACAATTGGTATCAGAGTGCTGGTTGCTTGGAACAAAGTTTTAAGGACTTAAGCATAAAGGTCTCAAGATGTATAAGAGGGAAGTATCGAAACTAAACAAAGAGAACTTCATAGTATGGCAAAGTAGAATGAAGCTGCACATATTTGGAATTGGGAACTCTGCACTAGAGCTGATGGAGAATGGCTACATGCAACCGCCCACTGGTCCCTTAACTATTGATCAACTAAAGGACAAGCATGAACACAATGTTACTATGATGGAACTTGCTGCTACCTGTACCAATGCTGAATTTGAAGATATTAAAACTTGCACGACTACCAAAGGAATGTGGGATAAATTAGCACAAATATACAGTGGAGATTTGAATGTCAAAAGAGCCCGAGCTGAAAGTCTGAGAGGTAGATTTGATGATATGAGAATGAAAGAAGGTGAGAACATTGTCCAATATTCAAATAGACTCAAAGAGGTGGTACATGCTATTAGAGCATCTGATGGAGTGATTGATGATGAAACAATGATAAGAAAGATTCTTAGAACTTTGCTACTAGTTTATGTAATCAGGATTTCTGCAATTCATGAAACAAGAGCTACATCCAACCTTACTCTTGACACTCTGATTGGTAAACTTACAACTTTTGAATTAAACAACTTTGATAAAAATGTTGTTCCTTCTGTTGAATCCACTTTCATGTCGTCTTTGAAGATTGGAAAGTCTAGCAGGAATAGTAAGAATTATGATAGTGATGACAATATTGAAGATGAACTTGATGAGCTTGAAGCACTTATAGCCAGAATATTTCCCAAAGGAAAAGGAAGGTATAGAGGTAAGCTACCGTTAGCATGCTTTAATTGTAAAGAAGTCAATCACATTGCTGCTAGATGTCCATAGAAGAAAGATGATGATAGATCCAAAGACCAATCTAAAGGAAGCTATGGGAGAAGAGTCAATAGAGGCTACCAACACTCTAACAGAGACAACCGAGATGAAAAAGTAAAAAAGGTATGTTACATAGCTGAAGATATTGATACTGAATCTGATTTTGATGATGATATAGAAGTTGCATTTGTTGCTATGAAAGATGATTCAGAAGAGGAAGAGAAACATGGAGAGACAACACTGATCTCTAAAGTAAGTAGAAATGATACATGGATCATAAATAGTGGTTGTACACATCATATGACCGGTGATGTAGAGAAGTTTGATCATCTTGTTGAATATAATGGAGGATCTCTGGGAATGGGAAATGATGCACCTTGCATAGTAAGAGGTAAAGGCTCACTGATGATCAATGATAGGTTACAATGTGAAAATTCATACTGGGTAAATGGATTGAACTATAGTTTGTTAAGTGTGGCTCAACTAAATAATTCAGGCCACCGACTGGCTTTTGAGAGCAAAAAGGTGAAGATCTATGATGATGGAGGAAGACTTGTCAGAACTGGTACACAATCCAGAGGTAATCTATTCTATCTTGATATGGATCAGTCTTCTTGTTTGTTAATAAAAGATGAAGATGCTTGGTGGTGGCACAGAAGGTTATGCCATGTGAACTTTGACAACATGATCGAGATCAGTAGAAAGAAAAGAGTTAGAGGATTGCCTAACTTGACAAAACTTGATCATGCCATGTGCCATGAATGTCATAAAGGTAAGATGAATAAGTCTAGTTTTAAAAGCAAAGAATACTCAACAAAGAAGATACTTGAGTTGGTTCATACCGACCTATGTGGTCCTATGAGAACTCAGAGTTGTTCTGGTGATAGATATTTTATTCTTTTTGTTGATGATTACACTAGACTGATGACTGTTATGTTCCTAAAAGAGAAATCTGAAGCTTTCAAAATGTTTAAGTGGTATAAAGCTAAGGTAGAGAAAGAAACTAGAAAAGAAATAAAATGCTTAAGATTTGATATAGGAAGTGAATTTATCTCTGATGAATTTACCAATTTTTGTAATGAGGATGAAATCAAAAGACAAGTATCTACACTGAGGACACCTCAACAAAATGGCATTGCTGAAAGGAGGAATAGGTCTATAATTGATTGTGCTAGGATATTGATGTTACAAAAGAATGTTTCTGAAACATATTGGAGGGAAGCTATCAGTATAGCTGTGTATGTTCTTAACTGAGTGCAACTAAAGAAGGACTCCAACCGAACACCTTATGAACTGTGGTTTGGACACAAACCTACTATAAGTTATTTTAGAATTTTTGGAAGTAAATGCTTTATTTTGAAAGATGAAAGAAATGGTAAATTTTATTCTAAAGGAGAGGACGGGATATTTTTGGGATATTCCACTACAAGTAAAGCATAAAAATATTTGAATAATATTACAAATAAGATAGTTGAAAGTACTAATGTTCATGTTGATGAGTTTGATGAAAAGTACACAAAGGAAAGTACAAAGGAACCGAAAGACTATGGTAGATTCACTTACATTGAACATCTAGAGTATCTACTGACACCACAAATTATGTCAACCGGTCAGCATGGAAATAATGCAGGACAATAGGCACCACAAACCAATGAACATGAAGAAGCTGTCAAGCAAGAAAATGACCCTGAACGGGATGAACAAGAAAGGATAAATTAAGTTCTGGCTAGTTTTGTTAGAAGACATCATCCTGAGACACAAATCATTCGAGACAGACATGCTAGAATGCAAACTAGAAGCAAAACAAGATAAGGTACGTGTTTGATTTGTGAATTTGAACCTAAAACTGTGAAAGTTGCATTAGAGAATGAAGAATGGGTTAATGCAATGAAGGAGGAAATAGAGAAAATAGAGAAGAACAAAACCTAGTCCTTAGTACCCTGACCAAAAGATAAGAATGTTATAGGTACTAAGCGGATATACAGGAATAAATTGAATGAAAATGGTGAAGTCACAAGAAATAAAGCTATATTGGTATGCAAGGGATATGCTCAGGAAGAAGGCATTGCTATGGTGAAACATTTGCACCTGTTGCTAGATTAGAAGGAGTTAGAATGCTACTTTCATATGCTGCACATAAGAAATTCAAAGTCTATCAAATGGATGTGAAGTCAGCATTTTTGAATGGTATACTTGAAGAAGAGGTCTACATTGAACAACCTGAAGGATTTGTTGATCCCAACAATAAAGATATGGTATGTAGATTACATAAAGCTTTATATGGTCTAAAGCAAGCACCAAGAGCATGGTATGAAAGACTGCATACTTACTTGCTAAGTATTGGATTTGTTAGAACAAGTGAAAACAACAATCTGTATGTGAAAGGTGATACTGATGATACTATTATCATTGCTGAAATTTTTGTTGATGATATTATCTTTGGAGGCTCAGATATTGTATGCAAGGCATTTGCTGATGAAATGAAAAAGGAATTTAAAATGTCTATGTTTGGAGAGATTAAATTATTTCTTGGATTACAAGTGACTCAGCAGAGTGATGGAATATTCATCACACAATCTAAATACATAAAGGAAGTACTGAAGACATTTGGCATGGAAGATGCTAAACTTGTGGGAACACTGATGGCTACTAGATGCAAATTGACAAAGGAGGATGAAACTACAGAGGTAAATCAAACACTTTACCGATCCATGATTGGTAAGTTAATGTACGTAGTTCACAATAGACGAGATATAGCTCATGCTGTGGGAATTGTTGCAAGATTTTATGCTAATCCTAGAGAATCACACATGATAGCTACAAAAAGGATCTTAAAATACTTGAAGAAAATTGAGAATTATGGATTATGGTATCCTAAGGAAGGGAAGTTTGAACTAAAAGTTTACACCAATGTTGATTGGGCTGGAAATGTGGATGATAGAAAAAGCAACACGGGAGGAGCATTTTTCTTTGGTGAAAGACTTGTAACCTAGACAAGTAAAAATAAGGCTTGTATTTCTTAGTCTATAGCTGAAGCTAAATATGTTGTTGTTGCTACTAATTGTTCAAATATTGCATATATCAAGAAAGTGTTGGAAGGAATGAACGAGGTAATCACTGACCCAGTGATTATATATTGTGACAACACTAGTGCTATTAATATCTCAAAGAATCCTATGATGCACTCTAAGAAAAGTATATATCTATTAAGTATCATTACTTAAGAGAACAAGTGCAAGAGAAGCGAGTGAAGTTAGAATTTGTCACATCTAAATAATAACTTGCAGATATTTTTACAAAGCCTCTACCAAAGGACACATTTGAATACTTGAGGACTAGACTTCAGGTCCATCCCCTATGTATCGGTCACTAAGGTGATCTGGTTATTGCATCAGCCTATAATTATGAGAATTACATTCCTATTGATGCAACATAGTTCACACTTTGAATCATGTTCAAGGTTGTGATTAAGTTTGAGAACTTGAATCAATTGGAATATCAGTATTCAGAGATACAAAGGAAGACATAAATGTTTGTTTATTTGTTTCTTTGGCATTGTTGTCAAAGGGAGAGATAAACAATATGAAATGAAAAGGGGAGAGATAAACAAGATATGAAAAGGAACAAGCACCGATGAGAATTATCTAAAGGAGAGATAATCTGAATGAGATAGAGTATTGAAGATCAGTTACAGAGAACATGAACTGAAAAGATCACAATTACAGAATGGTAAAGATATATTATCTAATGCTCCTTAGTAACATAGTGATTAAACATATTGAGTCTATTTGACTTACAACATTTTGTTCACAAGTTGTAGAATATATGTTTGGTATGTGTATGGTACATTTCATATTACTTGAGTTTCCATCCATGCCAAAGGGAGAGATTGTTGGACTACAACTGATTTGGATTTTGATTGAAGAAACTATGATTACAAGATCACTAAGGAGTTTCTGGTTAGATATGTAATATGATTAAATTAGTATTATGCTGTCATTGATGTCAACTATCTTGATTGCACTTATCTTGTAAGTTACTATATCGATACATCTGAGGAAAGGTGAAAAAGAGATGAAGAACAGAGAAATCTACATGAGGAAAGATGTACATGTCAGATGAGGATAAGGAACACATTGAGTAACTTGTTGATGAGTCTATGACTTGATGATATTGACTTTATTATGTTGCATTCATCTATGATGAAGTAGATAGCTAAAAGACACAAAGCAGTGTTGTCGGTAAATGAAGCATTTCTAGTATACACCGACGGAGTGTAGTGTATACTGATTGTAGTATTAACCAAGTAGTATTCACCGATGCATTTCTTTGTCAACCGAGTAGAATAGAATGAATTAAATGATTAGTTTAGCTGATAAGATTGATGATCTGGCAAGAGTATAACATCAAGGTAACAGATAATGTTTGTTACACAAATCAATGACTAATGAAATTTAGGGAAGATCTAACGGAGTAGATTGAAATGTGTTATTGACACAAGTACTAAGAAAGTTTCACGCAACAAAATCTATGAATGTGGTTAAACAGAAAAATCTAATGGTGGAGGAGAAAATGATTTACCCATCTATATAAGAGAACATACTTTTCTTTATGAAGATGCCAGAAGAAGAAGAAGCTACAGGAATATCGTGTGAACAAGGTTTTCATGCATTCTGATCATACTGGTTAGTAAGAACCGAGCTGCAGAACAATTACTAAGCTACAAAGAGCAATTACCGACAGATAGTAAGTTGATACAGTATTGAATCTGAAGTGAAATACCGATCAGAAGGATTTGTATGGACTAAATATTTATCTATAATATGCAATTGAAGTTGTATTAAGTTAGGTCATTTACTGTTACATATTTAACCATTGTATAGAGTCAAATCTCTTAACCGAGTGGACTCTGAAAGTCTTATGATGTATCCTTCTTAGAATGAACATTGTTATCCTGTCAACCCCATAGTGAATGCTAGTTGGATGATAACTTCTAGTCTAAAATCCTCTAACAAGGTCACACCTGACAGTGTGTTTGTAACCTTTAACAAGGTTGGGTCTTAAGCGACCTCACTTCAGAAGAGTGAACAATTTTGGGTTGCCAGTCCTAGGTGGTTTTTCCCTTTACAGGGTTTCCACATTAAATCTCTTGTGTTATGTGTTGATTGTAATATTTGTTTGTTATCATTCTTTACATGTTACATGTTAGGGTTGATCGGTACTTGTTACAGTATTAGACTGGTAATCGATAAAAGTATAGACAATGAAACTATTTAGTGCTTATCGACGAGAAGAAATTAGAGAAGTTGTTTTGAATTATACATATTGGTTGGGACACTGGATAACTAATTCACCCCCCTCTCATTTATTCTAACAATTGGTATCAAATTAGTTATACTTCAACTTTCTGATTTCCTTCAGTTCTGAATGTGTCTCCTTGATCTGCGCTTTAACAAACTTCACTTCTTCTAAATTACTACAGCATCCTCTTTGACTGTTGCTTGCATTTTCACTTCTCCTTGCATGACTTCTAGGGTTAGGGTTTCTCATGTTATTCATCCTACAAAACCTTTCTATATGACCAATCACATTACATATCTGACAAAATATTCCATTGTTTGCATATCTTGGTCCTAACTGGTTGATTTGTGATCTGCAATTTCTAGCAATGTGTCCAACTTTGCTGCATCTATAACATACTATTCTATTTCTCCTGTTCATATCTTCAGTAGGTCTCTTATTTGCATGGTTAGTACCTCTAAACATTCTACTACTATTATTATTCTTAATAAATTTAGGTTTTCTACATTCAATAGCTCTGTGTCCAAAACCATGACAATTATAACAATAACCATTAAGAGGTTTAAATTGCTCACCTTTACAATCTTTCTTCATATGACCAAAAGTATTACATGCAAAACATCTACCTTTAAATTTTCTCTACATACCTTTAGGTAATTCTTCTTGTTTAGGTGGATCTTCTTCTTTAGACATATCTTCAAATTTGTTAGCTTCATCAGATTTCTTTTCTTCCATGTTTTCAAAAACTTTCAAATCTGGTTCCTTGCTTTCTTTACCTATCTTAGACGAGTTAAATCCAAGACCAATTTTATGATAGAATGGTTTTTGATAAGATATTTGTTCATAAATATTATCACTTGTGGAATATAGTCTCTCAAGTTGTTTCTTAGATTGAGTCAATTCACCTTTCATAATTGTATTGTACTTTTCAAGTTCATCATACCACAATTTGGTTTTCTCAAGTTCATATGTCACTTTACAAAGTTTAGATTTTAGATCTTCATTATCAAACTTTAGGTTTTCATTCTTAGATTTTAGATTTGCTTCATTCTTCCTATTTCCATCTTTCAGACTTAACTTCAGATTTTCTATCTTTAATTCATGTTTAAGGATCTCATTTTCTTTTTCCAAGTTATCATCACAATCTTCAATTTGAATTGTAGATTCCTTATTTGATTTTAGATATTCCAACTTGTTTTTTAGTTTCTCAATGAGGTTCTCTACATCATCATATTTTCCTTTCAGAGTGTCTCTTTCTTCAGTAAGCATATCAATCTATTGAAGAGCTTCTTCAAGATTCTTCTATAGCTGATCCATATCCATAGAGATCTTACTCAAGTGCTAGGCTTCTCTCGAATGATTATTTTCCATGTAACTAAGCTCTTATACCAATTTTTAGAAATAGGGAATACTGAGAGGTGGGGGTGAATCAGTATTCTATAAGCTTTTACTTTTTCCCAATTATGGATATAAAAAATTATCTTGATACATGCATAACATAGTAAACTAAAGAACATGCATAATAGTAAAGCAAATGAACTCATAACACATTATTTATTCTCGAGGAAACCCTGGCCAAGGGAAAACCCCAGTGGAGATGGTACCCACAAAGATTCACTAATCAAAAGTATCCTATTAAGGATGTTGACCCTATTAGGAGCCTATTACATGCATATAGTGTCTCAGTCCTAATTAAGGGACTTTTAGGCCTTGTTAGAAGCCTCAAGCCTACTAAGAGTTGGTAGTGCAAAATATGATTACTAGATGAGCCCACTTCCCAAACAAGTAATGTACAATGATTACTGATAACAAAATATGGCAAGGTACTTAACCTTATGCTTCTTGCTTTTCTTTCATAACTTTGCACTAATATCTTTTCGCTTGCTTTTCACCTTTTCATGCTACTACATTTGATTACATCATTACATCTTTATACAAGTTATTAAGACTAATAACTCTTACATCGGCTTGACTAAAGTATTATAAAAAATTACATATTTACCCAAGAGTTAACATCTAGGATGTCATGTCCCTTTATATTGTTAAGACATTATTTTGATAAAAAAAATAATCCCTTAACTCTTTACCAATTCTGTCTTCATATTATGTCTTGTCGGCTTGACATTGTCTCTGGTAAAACTATCGTAACTTCTTCTGTACATGTCGTAATGACTTGCACTCTAAGGTGAGCCTTCTAGAGTCATCATAGTATCTATGTTCAAGTGCGCAAGCACTTAACTTACTCCAATCATCATCGCCAATTAAAACTATCTCTGGGTACACTAGGAAAAATACTGTCTCACAATTAGACAATTTTTCTTTGTGCTCTGTCATACTTTCTCTTTGTCATATGTGATCTTAATATAGATCATATGTTTCTGTAATAGCAACATCTAAGTATCTAACTTAGCCAAATTTCCAACACTACTGCAATCGTACTGCAAATCTCATACATAATTGTTCTTGGGACCTGTCAGGAATGCTCACTGATATACACAAGTTTATTTATGTCTTCACTCAGAATCAAACTCTACACCTATGATATCATGCTGATAACATATCTATGACACATATGTTGAAGAATCTCTTCATTAGGCTTCCACATATGCTGCTTACTATATTATGTCATTAATGACAAACATATAGTCAACAATTTGGCTTGCTAGCAAATCTCCAACAATCTCCCCCTTTGGCATTGATGGCAACATATGGAATGAAAAACACCACCAATCCAAATGATCAATTGTTTTATAACATTCTCCATTTCCTCAACAAAAACTTCCCCAAGGAAGTATCATCCAACTGCTGTAATATTCTTCAATATTCTCCATTTCCTCAATTGTACTGCTTCCTACGACTTTGTTTTTTACTCCCCCTTTGTACTTGTTTTTTATTACTATTTTTTCCTTCTTTTTATGTTTTTCATGACTGTATAATTACTCCCCATTTGACATCAATGAAAAAGAGCACCAAAAACATTAAGCATCGATACTACTCCTAAGGTAGAGTAGTCAAACTTTCATTAGTCACTAAGGACTAATGCACTCCTGCTATCTCTATTCAGATTTAGGGAAGGGAATTACTCCCAAATTCTCCCTAAGATTCTCAAAAGTACCCTTAGGTAAAGCCTTTGTGAATATGTCTGCTAGCTGATCTTTTGTACTCACATAATCTACCATTACTTCTTTCTCTGCTACTTTCTCTCTTAGGAAGTGATGCTTTATCTCAATATGTTTCATCTTTCCATGTATCACAAGGTTCTTTGATATATTAATAGTGCTAGTGTTATCACAATGAATAAGAATAGGGTAGTCAATATGAATACCAAAATCTTTTATCATTTGCTTGATCCACACAATTGTCGAACAATTCATTTCTACTAAAACATATTCTACTTTTGCTTTTGCCTGAGAGATAAAATTCTACTTTTTAGTTATCCAAATAACAAGTCTATCTCCAAGGAATATAGGTCCTCTAGAGGTACTCTTTCTATCATCCATGCATCATGCCCAATCTGCATCTGTATATACATGAAGCTTTATATTCTCTGAATTAGTATACCATAAACCATAGTCTAAGGTTCCATTCAAGTATTTGAATATTCCTTTTACTACCATGAGAGGACTTTTCTTAGGTTCTGCTGTAAATATTCCAACAATATCAACTGCATTGGAAATGTTTAGTCTGGTTTGAGTAAGATATATAAATTTTCCAATCATAGACTGATACAAGGTTATGTCTCCTTCTAGTGAATCAACTTCTTTGGAAAGCTTGCACCCTGTTATCATAGGGGTACTTACTAGCTTGTAGTCATCCATCTTGAATGTCTTCAAGATCTCTTTCACATACTTAGTTTGATTTATGAATATATCTTTGTCTGACTAATGCACATTCAATCCCAAGAAGTACTTGATGGGGAAAATCATGCTCATTTCAAATTCACTCTGCATCTCTTTATAAAATTTTGCCCTAATCTTATCATTACCACCACATATAATGTCATCAACAAATATAGCAACTAGAAATAGTCCATTAGATGTCTCTCTTATGAATAAGTTACAATCTGTTGCTCCTTTCTTGAATCCAATCTTAGTCAAGTAACCATCAAGTTTTTCATACCATGCTTTAGGGGCTTTCTTAAGTCCATAGAGGGCTTTCTTCAATCTCCATACCATATCAGGTCCATCTAATAAGGTGAATCCTTCAGGCTTCTCTATGTAAACTTTTTCCTTCAATTATCCATTCAGGAATGTTGACTTAACATCCATTTGATATACATTAAATTTTTTGTATGTAGCATAAGCTAGAAACAACTTTATGGCTTCTAATCTACTTACAGGTGCAAATGTATCTAAATAATCAATTCCTTCTCTTTTCACATACCCTTTACATACTAATCTAGCTTTATTTCTTACTATTGTTCCATCTTCATTCATCTTATTTTTGAATATCCACTTGGTTCCAATCACATTCTTATCATTAGGCCTAGGGAACAATTCCTACATGTCATTCTTAACTATCTGATGTAGCTCTTCTTTCATTGCTTCTTACCAATCTGAATCATTACATGCATCTTCAACACTTAAAGGTTCAATCTGAGATAGTAGACATACCTCTTCATTTGCTGTGAAACTTTTTTCTTTTGATCTTGTCATGACTTTGCTGCTCTGATCTCCTATGATGTCTTTCTTTGAATGATATATGGATGTGAATTTAGGGACATTATGATTGAATTTATCATTAGATATCTGAGATTCTTCTTCACTTGTTTCAGGGTCATAAAATAACACATCAATGATGTCAAACATTTCTTCAACAATTGCTTCGCTACTCGTAGGTATAGGTTCTTTTTCAATCATAGGTGCATAATCATGTTATCTCTCTTGAATCATAAAATTCTCATCAATCTTAACATGATCACTTTCAACAATATTATTCAATCTTAGATTAAAACATCTATAAGCTTTGCTTTTAGTAGAGTAACAAAGGAAAATACCTTCATCACTTCTCGTATCAAACTTTCCAATTTCTTCATCTCTCTTGATGTAGCACTTGCTTCCAAAGATTCTGAAGTATTTCACTATAGGTACATTCCCAAACCATAGCTCATAGAGTGTCTTGTCTATGCTTGCCCTCAATTGAATTCTATTGGTAGTGTAGATTGTTGTATTGAACACATCTCTCCAATAAGTGTGTGTGACCTTTCCTTCAATCATGATGGTGCACGCTATGTCAAGAATGATCTTATTCCCTCCCTCTATAATTCCATTCTCTTGAGGAGTTCTAGGGGAACTTAGATGTCTCTTTACCCCATTTTCTTTGTAGTACTCATGAAATATGTCAGAGGTGAATTCTCCTCCTCTATCTTATCTTAGACATTTGATCTTCAATCCAGACTTATTTTCAACCTTAGCTTTGAATATTTTGAAATTTTCAAAGGCTTCTAATTTATCCTTTAAGAATGCAACCCACATCATTATAGAATAATCATCAACAAATAAAATGAAATACCTTTCACCATAGTATCATCTTGTTTGAGTTGGTCCACATAGGTATCTATGAATCAAATCCAATTTGTTCTCTACTAAATTGTGCTTGGTTCTGAATGAATTCCTCACATTTTTTCCCATTACAAATTCCCTACATATTGCATCAATTGGTTTTGCAATGCTAGGAAGATCTCTAACCGGATTTACATTACTTATCTTTATTATGTTATCAAAATTCATATGACATAGTCTCTTGTGCCATAACCAACTGCCATCTACTTTAGGAACAAAACAAATTTCTTATGGATTGGGATGAAAAACATTACCTTTAGTCTTTCATCTTGATGCAATCATTTCTCCTTATTTTTTGTTAATGATGCACTTGTTGTCTTTGAACTCCAATTGGTAACCTTTGTCAAGCAACTATCCAACACTCAATAGATTATGTTACAAACCATCAACATATAGAATTTCATCAGTCATGTTCTTTCCTATTGGATACAATTGTCTGAAGGAGATTGTTGGATTAATTTCATGTTGTCTTTGATGTCACACAAATGTCATATCAATTATCATGCATAGTCAGTCAGCAAAGCAGTTCCCAGTGTTTACCGAGCTCAGTCAATCAGCAGGCAATTTTCAGTGTTAACCGAGCTTCCATGGTTATCAAAGGAAAGTTAGTGTTTACCGAGTTCAGTCGATCTCCAAAGGATGTTGCAGAATTTGCAGTGGTAACCAAGTTCACTCAGTCACCGAAGGAAATCTTTTCGGATTAGTGTTTACCAAAAAAGGTCGGCCCAGTAAAGAATTTTGTTTGTTTATTCAGCTGACTATTGTAATAAGTTTTAATGTTTGTAATGATTATTAGTGCCAACTTGACAATCTGAATGGACAATCCGAATGGTATATATAGACGGTCAAGTTGTGAATTACAAGTGTGCAAGTGGAAAAGAAGGAAAGTGTGAGCAAATTTTGAAGGATGGTTAGATATCCTTAAGGATCAACAAAGATATATTTGATCAAGACGGATCTAGTAAAGAAGAATAGAGATCTATAATCAGAAAATTAGTTACATCATTATTCAGGTCATTTCATTGTTACTTTCTTACCATTGTAGCAGTGATTTCAAAATCTCTTAACAGAGTTGGTTTAACAACCATTTTGTAAATCCTCTAACAAGGTGATAGTTCTATTGAATTGTTTCAAAGACCTCTTACAAGGCCACTCCTAATAGGGTGATTAAATCCTCTAACAAGGTCACACCTAACAGTGTGTTTTGTAACCTTTAATCAGGTTGTCTCCTAACAGGGCTCACTTCAGAAGAGTGGAAAATAGTAACTAGTTACATTGGTGATTTTTCCCATATTGGGTTTCCACGTTAAATCTAGTGTCTCTTGTGTTCATGTTATTTTCTTTATGCATTCATGTTAATCACTAATGAATACTCAAGAATAGTTATAATTAATACTCACTATAATAACCGAGTTTCAACATTTCTCTGTATGATTACTGAGTGACAGCAGTAAATGAATTATTAAGACATATAAGCGATCTATGGTAATATTTTTGTGGTTAATTGATTCACCCCCCTCTCAGTTACTGCATCTATATTTCCAACAATTGGTATCAGAGCTTTTGGTGCTTGCAGGAAGGGTTTCAAGGACCTAAGCTAAAGATCAAGATGTCTTACAAGAGAGAAATTCCAAGGCTTAATAGAGATAACTTTTTAGCATGGAAAGGTCTCATGAGACTTCATCTGGCTTCCATTGGTGAGTAAGGATGAAAATATATTCATGAAGAATATACAGCTCCTACTGGCACATTAACTGTTGAAGACATTACAGAGAAAAAGAACCATAACACCATGATGATAGACATTGCATCAGCTCTCAGCTATGAAGAATTTGATGAGATCAAAGACTGCACAACTACTTATGAAATGTGGACCAAGCTAAAGAAAATTTATGGCGGTGATGACAATGTGAAGAAAGCCAAAGCAGAAAGCCTAAGAGGATAGTTTTATCAGATGAAAATGAGAGAAGATGAAAACATTGCAAAATATGTTGAAAGGATCAAGGCAAGTGTTAGTGCAATCAGAGCTTCTGGAGGAAAAATTGATGATGAAACTGTTATAAGCAAGGTTCTCAGAACATTACTTCCTATCTATGCAATAAGAGTATCTGCTATTCAAGAAAAAAGATGTGAAGAAAATCACAATATAACTTTGGATGCTTTAGTGGGAAGATTGATAGCCTTTGAGTTGGATAACTATGACAACTATGTTCCAACTTCCAAAAATATTGAATCAGCATTTGAGGCCAAACTTTCACTTAAGAAGGACAAGAAAATCCAATCAGAAAGTGAAGAAGAATCAGAGGAAAGTTCTAATAGTGATCTTGAAGTTATTGAAGCATTACTTGCAAAGAAATATACTAGAGGCAGAGGTAAATACAAAGGTAAAACTCCCTTAATCTATTTTTCATGTGAAGAAATTGGTCATATTGCAGCTAGGTGCCCAAATAAGCAAAGCAAGGATGAGAAGAAAGGTCACAAGTACAATGGCAGGAAGAATTTCAAATCATTCAAGGATAAAGGTAAGAAAACATGTTTTTTGGCTAAGGATTATGATGATAGTGAAGAAGAAATTGTCTTCATTGCTGTAAAAGATGAATCTGATGATGATGAAGATGAGATGGCACTTATCTCTCATATAAGCAAAAATGATACATGGATCATAGACAGTGGATGTTCACATCATATGACTAGTGACAGAACAAAGTTTGAACACCTTGAAGACTATGATGGTGGTAATGTAAGGTTTGGAAACAATGAACCTTGTTGCATAAAAGGAAGAGGATGAATCTAATTAACCAAAGAACTTATATGTGTTAATGCATATTGGGTTGAAGGACTAAAGCATAATCTTCTAAGTGTAGCATAGCTAATCAACATTGGATTCAAGGTTGAATTCATGCATGGCAAAGCAAGACTGCTGGATGACATGGAAAAACTGATTGGATCAGGCAAACAAACCAAAGGTAACTTGTTTTATCTTGATCTTGGTGAATGCTCATGTTTTATTGCTCAAATTGAAGAAAGTAGGTTATGGCACAAAAGGTTATGTCATGTAAATTTTGATAACATGGTGAAAATAAGAAAATTCAAGAAAGTAAGAGGCATTCCTACTTTGAAAAAACCTAATGTTGGTCTATGCAAGAATTATTAGATTGGTAAAATGGGAAAGACTAGCTTTAAAAGTAAAAACTATCAGTCTAAAGATATTTTGAAAATTGTGCATACTGATTTATGTGGACCTATTGGAATTGAGAGCTATACTAGAGAAAAAATATTTATTCTCTTTGTTGATTACTACTCTAGAATGATGACTGTTATGTATCTAAGAGAAAAGTCAGAAGCATTCGAGAAATTCAAATGGTATTTGGCAAGAGAAAAGGAAACAAGGAAAAGAATGAAGTCTTAAGATCAGACAGAGGTGGTGAATTCATCTCCCATGAATTCAATAATTTTTGCATTGAAAGAGGAATCAAACAACAGGTATCAGCCCCAAGAACTCCTAAGTAGAATGGAATAGCTGAAAGGAGGAACAAATCTATCATGGATTGTGCAAGGACTCTAATGATTGAAAAGAACATTGCTATGAAATACTGGAAGGAAGCTATTAGTACTGCAGTTCATACCTTAAACCGAGTACAATTGAAGAAAGACACATTCAAAATTCCTTATGATTTATGGTATGGCTATAAACCCAGAGAAAATCATATGATGGCAATCAAAAGAATCTTGAGATACTTGAAAGGAATTGAAGATTATGGCTTGTGGGATAAATTTGGAGGCAATCTGGACTTAAAAGTGTTTACTGATGTTGATTGGGCAGGAAACATTGATGACAGAAAGAGTACAAGTGGTGGAACATTCTTTCTTGGCAAGAGGTTGGTATCTTGGACCAGTAAAAAGCAAAATTCCACATCCCAATCCACAGCAGAAGCAGAATATGTTGTTGCAGCAGTAAATTGCTCTAATATTGTTTGGTTTAAACAGTTATTGGAAGGCATGAAGGTTGAGATCAAAGAACTAGTTGTTATATTTTGTGATAATACAAGTGCAATAAATATTTTAAAGAATCCAGTAATGCATTCCAAAACCAAGCACATTGCTATAAAATATCACTTTGTCAGAGAATTGGTGTAGGGCAAGGAAATCAGATTGGAATATATTCATACAAAAGAATACATTGTAGATATATTCACCAAGCCACTACCTAAGGATGCATTCTTCTATCTAAGAGGTAAGTTAGGGGTCATTCCTCTATCTGAGGCTCACTAATTAAATTTTTATTGATGCATCAACCAGAGCATATTGAAGATTAGTCAGTTGATGCAGCTTAGTCAAGGAATCATTGCATATGAATCAATACTCAAGGTACATTGCTATTCACCTGATATGTGTTGTCTTTGGCATGTGTTGTCAAAGAGGGAGAGTTTGCTGTCATATTTCAAGAAATTTCTTAAGATTTGTAAGAGGGAGAGTTTTCTCAGAGAGTTTGAGAAGTTAAGAAGCAGAGTTTTTCAATCAGAAAGAGAATTTTTCTGACAAAGGGAGTTCTCATAGATGAGAATCAGAATGAAGCTAAGGATATGTTCCTTACTCTATGTTTTCTATGAAATTTCATTGTGATATGACATGTGTTGCCATCAATGCCAAAGAGGGAGATTGTTGGATACAATTGTCTGAAGGAGATTTTTGGATTAATTTTGTGTTGTCTTTGATGTCACACAAATGTCATATCAATTATCATGCTCAGTCGGTCAGCAAAGTAGTTCCTAGTGTTTACTAAGCTCAGTCGGTCAGCAGGTGGTTTTCAGTGTTAACCGAACTTCCATGGTTATCAAAGGAAAGTTAGTGTTTACCGAGTTCACTCGGTCTCCAAATGATGTTGTAGAATTTGTAGTGGTAACCAAGTTCACTCGGTCACCAAAGGAAATCTTTTCAAATTAGTTTTTACCGAGCAAGGTCGGCCTAGTAAAGAATTTTGTTTATTTATTTAGCCGACTATTGTAATGAGTGTTAATGTTTGTAATGATTATTAGTGCCAACTTGACAATCTAAATGGATAATCAGAATGGTATATATAGAAGGTCAAGTTGTGAATTACAAGTGTGCAAGTGGAAAAGAAGGAAAGTGTGAGTGAATTTTGAAGGATGGTTAGATATCCTTAAGGAGCAGCAGAGATATATTTGATCAGGAAGGATCTGGTAAAGTAGAACAAAGATCTATAATCAAAAAATCAGTTGCATCATTATTCGGGTCATTTCATTGTTACTTTCTTACCATTGTAGCAATGATTTCAAAATCTCTTAATAGAGTTAGTTTAACATCCATTTTGTAAATCCTCTAACAAGGTGACAGTTCTATTGAATTGTTTCAAAGACCTCTTACAAGGCCACTCCTAATAGGGTGATTAAATCCTCTAACACAGTCACACCTAACAGTGTGTTTTTTAACCTTTAACTGGGTTGGCTCCTAACAGGGCTCACTTCAGAAGAGTGAAAAATAGTAACTAGTTACATTGGTGGTTTTTCCCATATAGGGTTTCCACGTTAAATCTGGTGTCTCTTGTGCTCATGTTATTTTCTTTATGCATGCATGTTAATCACTGATGAATACTTCAGAGTAGTTATAATTAATACTCACTACAATAACCAAGTTTCAGCATTTCTCTGTATGATTACCGAGTGATAGTAGTAAATGAATTATTAAGACATCTAAGGGATCTGTGGTAATATTTTTGTGGTTAACTGATTCACCCCCCCTCTCAGTTACTCCATCTATATTTCCAACACTTTCCATCCAAGGTGATAGCTCCTCTATCAATGATAGGTTTAGGAGTGTTATCTCCAAATCTAACCATGCCTTCTTTGTATCTATCCATATGAACAAATTTATATTTTTCTCATGTCATGCGATGTGAAAAATCACTATCAATGATCCAATCTGTCCTAATGTCTTCTTGTGAAATCAGTGCTAACTCTTGGGTATTATTTTCATCTTCAAGAGCAATGAATCTAATTTCTTCTTTTTTTGATTCATCTGATACTCCATCTCTGACATAGTAACATTCCTTTGTGTACTTAGGCTTGTAGTTGTTTTTGAACTTTTTAAGTCTTGTAGGACACTTAGATGCAAAGTGACCAATCTTATTGCATGAAAAGCATTCGAATGGCAATTGTCCTTCATATTTTCCTTTTCCTTTTTTTTCTCTTTTAGAAATAATAACAATGAAATCATCTGGTGTTTTCTCTTCTTCATCATCATCAAAGTTACCAAAGGTGTTCTTACCATGGTACAAACTTTGAAGGTTGTCGCACTTTTAGGTTATGTCTTCAATCTTGATATTTCAAAAGATGAAATCTTAATGATTAAGGTCTCTTGTGAACTCTTTTGAAAATGGTATAGTCTCTTCCAAGATATTCATCTTGTTCTCATATTCAAGTGTCAAAGTAGTCATTATCTTATCCATGATGTCTTCTTCTAAAATCTCCTCACCATTGTTTTTGATTCCTGATACTTCTTCATTAATCCTCTGATTGTAGGCTCTAATACTTTCTTCAGGTAGCATTTCCAATGAATTGTACTTTTTCTCCCATGCCTTTCTACATGCATTCTTGGCTTGGATGTCTCCTTCAAACATGTCTTCTAGGTACTTCCAAATCTTGTGGGCTTTGTCTAGCTTCTTGATCTTTGAAAGTTCACTATCAGACAAGGCGTTGATGAGAACTTCTTTGGCAAGGGCATTTGAAGTGAACAACTCCTTTTTCTTAAGAGTTTGATCATCCTTTGCAAGATCTGATAAAGAGGGAATCACAATTTCATTAGTAGCTACCTCAAAAATCTCAAAGGCAATGCACTGCAAATGTGTCATCATTTTATTCTTCCAATCTAAATAGTTCTCTCCATCAAACATAGGACTTTCTTTTTTGAAGAATTCCATCTGATCAACTTCAAGCTATTAAACTTTCTCTCTGAGGCACTTGGCTCTGATACCAATTGTTAGGAATAGTCCCAAGAGATAACTGAGAGTGGGGGCTAAATCGGTTATCTACAAGATTCAATTCTTTATCCAATTAAGTATATAAGAACATTAAGCATAAACACAATGAATGAATACTTAACACAATGCCACAATTTTGGTTACAGGAAAACCCAAATAGGTAAAAACCCTGGTGGGAATTGATACCCACTAAGAACTATACTAGTGTATTATGATCCCTATTAGAAGATCTTACAACCCTATTAGGATTTGATCTTTACAATGAAATAAGTACAGTGACCTGGTTAAGGGTTGGACTATGTTAGGATTCTTTTACAATTAACCCTGTTAGGGGTGAGGATGTACTGTCTGAGAGCACACTGCTCAAAGGTTTGAAGGCTACAACCTTCTGGTTTAACAGATACACACTATATCTAGATCGATGAACTATGCATAGACTTGTTATTTGGATAAGTTCCAATGAATAGCATATACTCTTTACTTTGTCACATAGACCTTTTGTTGATGGCTCAACACTTTTCACTTTCTACTCTGCTCTTCACATTCAACTTCAAACCATACTTTGGCAATCACAAATGACTGCCTATAAATATCTTTCCTCTAGATGATATAATCAAGTTGGCCTGTTATAACCATCTTGAAATCATATTAGAGAAATAGTAAAACTCTCCAATAAAACCTTAGTTGGCTCTACTAAGCTCGTAACATAAATTAGGACTTCATAATTCCAAGTGAGTATACGCCATGCTACACACAGTCTGCTCTACCAAAATAACTCCAACTTTCTTCACATGCTAAATTTCATCATGCGCTTTTTACCAAAAATTCTTAACTCTCCTAAGAATATAAATCCAAGCACATATATTAATATGAAGGGTGAAACTACCGTAGGTATATAAACATTGTCCCGGCTCTTCTGGATAAACTCAATAAATTGAAACTGCTAACTAGAGACTTCATAACTCAACTTCTATTACATATCTGACTCTGTGGCCATGAAAATAACATCATACATATGTCTAAAACATAAATATAAAGGTGCAAGGCTTTATTGCAACTGTATTGAAAATCTCATACAAAACTGTTCCTGGGCCTGTCAGGAATACTCATTGATATACACAACTGTATTTTTGTCTTCACTCAGAATCAACCTATGCATCTATGATATCATTTTGATAACATATCTATGCAACATATGTCAAATAATCTCTTCATTAGGCTTCCACATATGCTTCTTACCATATGTTGTCATCAATGACAAACATACAGTCAGCAATCTAGCTTGCTGCCAAATCTCCAACAATTTCTTCAGTTAATGAAAAATGCTAAAAATTAGGGGTCTAGTTCCCACCAAAAACTTATATTTAAATATAAAAAATTTCCCCTAATTTATAAATATGTTGCATATGACATATATAGCTAGTACATGCATAAATAAAAATTGGTTTGTGACCTATATTTTTTCTTTTATAACAATTCAAAGTCCAACTCACCTAAAATTGACAGTTTTCATCTCCTACCATATTTTTCATAATGAATCTATCCCAATCAAAATAGGAAATATATATTCTTGAAGAGGACTCTCTCCTCTAGTGGACCATATGTTTTTAAAATTTATTTAATATGATTTAGTGTTTTTTCTTTCTTTGAATCAACATCTCCTTGACTATTAAAATACCTAGTTGCACTATTTTTAACTTACAATAGACTATCACAACTAAAAAACTATAAAATCTATAGGAGGATATTCTTGACTCCGATCTCTACAAAATGGTACTTTTTAAAAAAATTATCATTAAAAATATTATGAGTTATTGTAATGTCACTTTTCTGAGATAATTTTATTTCTATGGTAATTGGATCCAAAGTGGTATAAAACATGCATTTAATAGACATTTCCAATTGGAAAAGTTAAATCACTTATCTAACTTAGCTAGAATGAATCTAGCTATACCATATGTTTGACCAAAATTAAGTTTTAGTTAGAAATACCAAAATTCAATTGTGCTGATAAGTTAGCCTAAAATGTGATAGATTGTTGTTCTTTTACCCATCTTCATAATTTTTCTTTTTAATTCTATTTAAAGATCAAGATTCCTTTGGAATATATACACACATTTGCTTGTATTTGATAATATTCCAGTTTGGAAACTCTTGTCAAAGGTCCTCACGCCTTTTATGATAAAACTTTGGTATAGTGTTCTACAGTTTTTGGAAATATTGATGACTTGTGGGGCAACCAAGGCATAAATCATAGTGGTTAGAAGGGTTTACATGATACAAATAGTAGCTAGTGCATTCTAATTCTTTCAATGGATTGATAAAGCTTTCTTCACATTTGAGATTATGAAATAACTCACAATGCACAAAGTGAATGTAATGAAATTTGAGTGAAAAGTGGAAACAAGTGGTTAAATTCACATAGGGTAGCTAGGTAATAAATGCAGTGTTTGTTAGTCAGTTATTTCTAGTTGTTAAATCCTAAGTTCTTATTTTTATTATTTATCACTTTTAATATTTTTTTGTTTAAAAATTTAGATTGTAATATACTATGGTACATAATATACAAGTTTCATATTTTTTTGACTTACTTTTGGGCTGGGAGATAATGATAACATTTCAGCCACACACCATTGATGTGTCTTAGTATTATATATGCATCCCACTTTCCATGTCTTACAAGATCATTATTGTAAACTTGATAATGGGGGACCTAGGCTCATTATAAAACTTATTTTAACTTGATGAGAATAGTGAAATAGAATAAATCTAGCAGGACGTGATTGCAAAATATTACACTCTATTTTGTTGAAGATAAAATTCTATATTGAGGTTGAATTTAAAAACTAATAATGACCATTTTAAATGCACACTCAAGACAAGTAAACAACTTAAATTCCACATGATTCCTATGATAGTGGCTACCATATTTTCCATTCCAAAACCTTTTCCATATGTATTATCATCCTAGATAATAATAATTAATTCATTATTTCTAATGGAATAATGTTTATAGTAGCTCTTTCACCTATCATACGAGTTATCAATGTTTTATTATTGATTATAAGTGTGATGTAAAATGGATCTATTTGGTAAGGATATTTACTCAATGTAGTCCCCAAATAGAATTTTAGGGTTTTCATAGTTTCATTTTGGATCTTGTTTACTTCACTACTAGGTTATTTAAAATTTTCATCACTTTTCTTATTCTCGCTAGGGTTTTTTAACATACTTCAAATTAAATATATGACAAAATTTCTATGCTTGTATATTTTCATCATCTCAAGAAGAGTAACTACCACTTTAATCTAAGATAGTCTTTATGCCATATCAAAATAAGGTTTAGTTGGCATGGTGATTCCAACCTCTAGTGGGATATGTTTCCGGTTGAGAATTTGATCATTTTAACATGATGTTGAGATTTCTCATTATGATATTAGAGATTGGGTTGGAAATTGCGTATGAATAGTATATTGATATTCATTTTTTATTATCATATGGATGTAATGTTCATGTCGATACTTATTTAATGATTATTCTAGATGGATATTAATCTTTAGTATTAGATTGATATGACATTTATATTGTTCATGTATGCATTGTTAAAAATATATGATTATTTTTTGTTGGCATTGATTTCAAACATAGTGTTCTATAAGTTCCAAAGAAGTTTGTGTTTTTATTCCTTCCATCTTTGTAGTTTAGAAGTTTAATATTCTTTTTCATGTGGATATGTATATTGAATCTTAGGTATATTGGAAGATAAATGTGTTCTTTTTATTGTATTGTATAACACTGGAAAAGAGGAATGTTTCCTTTATCATCTTAGAATATTGGAATACATGTATGTATCATGTGTGATCATGGGAAGATTACAACTGGAAAATGGGCAATTTTCTTGGTCTTACTTTCTCGTAGCATGGACCATGTTTTCATTCTTTGATCCAGGGGCTATATTTATTATTTTTTTAAATATCAAATTTAAGTCTAGGTCTTATACTAAATGCTTACATCTTATTGAGTGGATTCATGCTATATGGGACCTATTTTTTAATGATTATTATTTATCTATTTTGGTCCTCAGTTAGGATAATTTTAACATTGATCCTATTTTTATTTTGTTGATGCCTTGCCTGACATGAAACTCATTTGTAATATATTTTGGTCTAATCGACCTTTTCATATTCTCCAATGATCTATTTTTTATACAAGGACTATTAATGCCTTAGAAAAATGTAAGAATAAGGAGAAAAAAAGTGAAGTATTCAAACATGTTCAATGATCAGTATAGTAGAGTTCAAGGGCATTGGTAGAGAAGAAAATGTAGTAATAGTTTTCTGCAAGTGTGGATAGTGCTATGCACATTAGTTGCATTATCGGGAGAATATATTTATGTCTACTTTAAACAAGAATAAGTACATTGAAATAGTGATTCTCAAGTACTTGATTTTGTTTACTACATCTTTCTACTTTTGCAGCGAGCCTTTGTATGAAAGTCTAGAGTAGTAAGCTCATATTTGTATTGTAAGGAAATGAGTCGTATTCTTTACTCATTTTCATTATATTATTTGTAGGGAGTCTTTGATTATAATTCTGTATAAGTGAGATCCTAACCTTTTGTAGTTATAATATGTACTTTAGTGAATTACTTTTGTGGGGAATTGCTCTCCATTATTTTTCCCAATTTTTGGTTTCCATTTATAAATATTTGTGTTCTTGTATTACAAGTTTTATTATTTACTTGTATACTATTATTTAAGGAGGGTTACTAAAGTTAGTTATTGGATATTTTATTTATGATGATTCAATCTCATCTTATCATCCAAACTATGTTTATTTATTATTTTTATACAAAGGTTATTCTAGAAGAAGCTTAACACTTGATATAGATCCAAGATGGCACAAACTTTACATTTTTAGGAACTAGTATTTACAAACATAAATCTTCCCTATTGAATGGATAAGATGGAAGTATTTCTTGAAACATTACAGAATGATATTTGGGAGGTGACTTAATATAGATTTTATCCTCCTTTAGAAAGACCTTTTCCGACTAAAGAAGAAATAAAATTGGAAGAAAATGTCAAATAAAATTCAATCCATTTTAGTTGTTTCTATGGCACAACTTTTGGTAAGTGAAGGGTTGAAAGGTACAATTTTTTTTTGGGATAAACTAGTAATTGGAATATGAAAGATATTTTAAGACTAAACAAGAAAGACTAATGAATCTCAGATACAAGTATGAAGTTTTCATAAAAATAGAAGATGAAAGTGTTGAGATCTACATATATAGGGTTATAGATGTCATTGATGGAATCAGAGCTAACAATGAACATATAGAAGATACTGATGTTATTCTCAATAACTTATTAGACCTACTAAAGGATTTCATACCTATACAATTTTTAATAAGAGAGAAGAATTATATGAGTCAACACTCCATATATTATCTTATTGGATCACTTCCTACATTCGAGATTGTAGAAGTTGAAAGATGAAAGAGAGAGACTACTTTTAGAGCTTTTGATGAATATTTAAGTGAGGTACCAATAGATACAAAAGGTAAGTTGCCTCTACATGTTTCAATGGTATAAATATATGTATTTTTTCTATTGATTGCAAGTATAAAGATTATCATAGTTATTTAGAAGATGAAGATAAAAAGGGAATCAAAAGAAAGGAATTGTAGAAAAAAAAAGATTAATTTCAAAGGTAGAAGTAGAAAGACATTGTTTTCCATGTCAGAATATTTTTTTGAAGATGAAGAGCTAAAAAAACAATTGAGGACTCTTTTTTTTAGATATTTATAAAAGAAGGGAACAAATTTCTTTGTATGCTAAAGTTGTTACATATGCATAGATCATAACTTATGGTTGTTCAAATCATATGACATGAGATAAAAGAAGATTTTTAAAGTTTTAATATTTTTATGTTGGAGCAATTAGATTCAATGGAGGATGAAGTGCTCAAATCAAAGGCACTGAAACTATTTCAATTAATGGTAGGCATAGAACCAATGATATTTACTATGTTGAAACTTTGAAATATAATTTGTTGAGTGTTAGTCAAATATGCAAAAAGAGTTTTGAAGTTATGTTCAAAAGCAATGGTTTTACTATTATAAATAAATAGACTAGAAAAGGGTTGCACAAGGTTTCAAGACTACTAGTACTATCTATTATATTCAATATAAGTATTAAAAAAAAAATGTTTTCTAACTCAACGTAATGATGGATGGGGCGACGATGTGGAAATATAACTTAATTAAGATAAAGTGGAATTCATTATGTCAAATGAAAAAGAATAAATCAAAGTTGAGTCAAATGATCCAGTAGAGACTAAATAAATTATGGTAGTATAAAAGCAACCGGAAATCAACAAAGACATGTTAGACCAAAAGAAAAAAATAGTGCAATAGAAGAAAAGAGAAGAAAAAAAGGATGTTGTCTAGATTATAGTAGACTAGAATCATGAGAAATAAAATAAGAATATCTCTTACAAGAAGTACGAGAGAGATAATATGAATCAAGAGGAAGACAAAAGAAGATGGTAAAAATTAGCAAAAAAAACATGTTAGAACATAAAAAGAGTAGAGAAGATTAGATGAAGGCTAAAAATAAATAGAACATGGTGAATTGGAGGTAGCTGAAAGATAAGAAATCAGAAGACCAAAAGAAAAATTAGAATAAGAAAAATATAGTATACAAGAAGAACATAAAAGGGATGAAGAAGTAGAGATATCCTTCTATTCTATCTAGGTACTCTTTATTTGATGGTATCTATTTTTATTTCAAAAGTACAAGACACAAGATTAATGATTGTAGAGTTTTGAGATGGAACATAGTTTTTAATGGAAGATGCTAACGTTGTAAAAAGTTAGGAAATAAGGAATTTTAGTGTAAAAGTAAAATAAATTGTAGTAGAATGAATAAGAACCAATGTAAAAAGAAATTCAATAGATACCACTATGTTGCAATAGATATGGACATAGAAAAATGGAATGTAGTATAAAAATCAATGCCAAAAATAATGAAATTGTAAAAATTAATAAAAAGATAATTTGATTTTCTATAAATGTAACAAGAAAGGACATATTGCAAGATTCTGTAAGGATGGTCTAGTTTTCTATAGATGTAATATTTAAAGACGTATTGATATTTTTTCAAGTATGTTGAAGACTAAGGTGAATTTTAATAGTTGCAAAAGAATCAGAAGAAAGAAACAAGATATATTTACATCTATGTGTTAGTGGTTCAATTATTCAAGGAATTCTAACTATTTATTGGGATTCTTATTATTAGGATTCTAACTATTTAATAGGATTATACTAATTTTATATTGTATTGTATTTTATTGGATATGAAATTATGTGAAGATACTTGAATTTTTAACAAAGTTTTTAATGAATTGCCTTAGATTTAGATTTTTTCAGCATTTCTTTCCCTTTCCTAAAAACAAAATTTTTGAGGCTTCTAGAGGTTTATTTAGTGACCCACATTATTTCATATACTCATTAAACTTCCCATCAGGGTTGTTACATTCTACAATGTAAAATTTGGAATCAACAATATTAGATTATAAGAGAAAATATGAAGCATTACTTGTTGCAAAAAAAATATTCTCAATAAGAGGGAACTGATTATGAGGAGACCTTCTCACCCAAAACAATTATTAGAGCTATAATATTTGTTCATGCATTAGCCATGCATAAAGGCTGGAAGCTTTACCAATTTGATGTCAAGAGTGCTTTTATGATTGGTTATCTTGAAGAACTATACATAATCAACCTGAAGTCTTCATCAAGGACCATAATCCTCATATATTATGTCACCTCATTAGGTTAATTTAATGGCTTCAACAAGCCCCTCAAGCATGGTATATATGGTCCCCTCTTATAACATGGTTTCACTTGTAGCCTCTTTGATTTTGATTCATATGTTTTAAAAGTAGGGAAAATGACTATCATCATTGTTTTGCATGTGAATGATCTTTTAATCATAGGGAGTATAGATTTTTTTATTGATACAAGCCCAAAAATATTAAGTAATCCTTTGTTTCATATATTTTGGGCTACTTAATTTTTGTCTTACCTTGAATATATCATAGAAAGAGCGTCACATTTTTATCTCTTAGCTGAAATAAGACAAGGTACATATGGAATGCTATTACATGTCTAATTCTAAACTAATTTTCATTCTATTTAGAAATTTTTTACAAATCTCTCAGTTCTAAGGTACACCTCAAAATAATGTCACACTTTATAGTTAACTTATTTGGACTCTCATGTACTTGACTTATATCGAGCCATATTTAAAACTTTTTTGTAACATATTTATCTAGGTGTACACATGCGTTAAAAAATATATCACTGGGTTACAACTAAGAATGTCTAGCAATATTTTCAAGATATACTTGATTATGTTTCATAATATAAGAAAATGGTAAGCTCTTATTGTAGGAATATGGTTTCTCAAACTATGTTGGATCTATTGATAATAGGAAATCAACTTTGGGCCATATTTT
>BSBK01014902.1:12500-64340 GCA_027943335.1 Chamaecyparis obtusa | reverse complement strand
ATATTTTAACAATCGTTCTGATTGAATGACAGAAATAGAACCTTTAAATAAATCATCAAAGATATATATAAATAATCTAATCGAACTTTATCATTTCTTAATCAAATCAAGTGATCTTTACGGATCAGGTTATTTCTGATCCGTTGAACGAATTCAACCATTCAAAAAGAAATGGCGGATTTATTATACTCAAAAAATATTGCTATTGTCAATCAATGTTAGAAGGATTGTTGGATTGGCACTACATTAAGATGAAAAATGATTAGAAATAGAAAGAGAAGACCATTAGAAATGGCAGTCAAAATAAGCAACAAAACTTTGTATTTCATCCATCGGTTCGTTCTCGGTCTAATCTTTTTCATTTCTTCTTCTTCCGTTTAATAGCCGTCATTTCTTCTTCTTCTTCTTCCGTTTAATAGCCGTCATTTCTTCTTCTTCTTCTTCTTCCGTTTAATAGCCGCTTAACAAAATTATTTATGTGCTTGCCTATATAAGATCGCAGGGGAAAAAAATACATGAAATGAAGATATAATAAGATAAATATAAATGGATAATAATAAAACAACCACGATACAAAATTGATATAATAACTCAATTTTATATGATCGAAAGCTAGGCGTAGACGCATTATTTAGAATGCCCTCCTTTTTAAGAAATTTAAAGCGCGTTTAAAATGATCAATTTTTGCAGAAAAATACCATGAACAGTTCTGTAAGTTGAGTTCCTAATTTGAGAAAATATACAATAGCACTATAAATTAACGAGTTTCATTCTTATTGATTGAACCCAATTCCTGAAGAGCTCTTCCCTTCGAGACTTAACGTCAAATTCGATAGGGTAGCTCATTAATTTAATTTACATTAACCTAGATTCTGCCCCTAACTGAAAAAAAAGTTGATACCAAGCTCCATTATTAAAATATCTCTTTTGATAAATGTTGAGGCTAAGAGCATCTTCGAGTCAAAATGGCGGAATGTCATAATCGACAGAACTAATCATGTCGTTCAAGTCACACGTTGCTTTTTACCACATCGTTTTAGACGAATTTTATCATACAGATAGATTTCTCCATCCGATCCAAAATGGATATATAATTATGAATACACTCAATTTCTACAATATATTTTTCTAATTATACAATAGATTTTTTTCTATTGTATATATAGAATGAATTGCTTTAGTGAGCTAGGTATTCAATGCTTCTTTAGCTGCGTACATTACTTCGACAGTAATGGTTTCAATCCCCTTTTGTCGTGCAAATTTTTCAGTATTTATTTCAACCTTTCTCTGGCAAAACGAGGAATTTTACTTAATTCTAGTCGACTTTCAGGATTCCAATTAGGCCTATATCCGTAGACAATGATTTGATATTATTTCTTTAGTATCATGACCACCAAAAATATCTAGATGATGGTCCTCCATACCCAGAGCAAATGAGTTATAAATTAGATCGGCTATTTGATTAGTACCTTCGTAACCTAAAAAAGGTCGGTATCCCAAAGGAAAGTTTTGTATATGAACTGGTGCAGAATAACTCCACACGGAATATCAAGACGTTACCAATATGACGTTCCATTTGAGTACCAAATATTGCAGATGGTTCCATGTGAGCGATCATATCTCCTACCTCAGGCATGATCATCTGTGATCAGTATTTCATCGCAGAAACCTTGAATTTGCTCTTTGAACCTTTCGCATCGTGTTTGCAATAAGTACCTGCACAACTGACACGAATCCCCCATTTCTCTTACAAGTATCTTAGTGATTGAAGCAGCATGAGTTGTATCACCAAAAAACAACTGTTTCTTTACCCGTCAAATTCTGACAATCAATAGATCTTGAAAACCAAGCAGCTTGGGGAAACAAATCGAGTTTGTCCGTCGATATAAGGTTCATAATCCACTCTTTATTCGATGAACTAAGAGTCAACGTATTCACATTTTTTGAATCTGGCGATCCACCTCCGCCATATCTACAGCTCCCATGGGAGCTATAGATATGTAAGGCATCCCATATCTTTATTTAAATACACCGCTGTCATTAAGCCTACTTCACGATAAGGAATTAAATTGAACCAAGCTTTTGGCAAATTTTGAAGATCTTCTACAGATCCTCCTTCAGGAATTATTTGATTAATTTCGATGTCCAGATCTCGTAATAAACGTCTTAATTCACGACAATCGTGTTGATTATGAAAACCCATGTAAAAATTCCAATTATATTGACAGAAGGCGCAATCAGTTAGAAATTGATCCCATTTTTCTTGTCTATGACATCTATCTAAATAATATCGAACTACCTGTTCTAAAGTTCTATCCGCTGCTTGAATTTCATTGACTTGATAATGATCAACATCTGCAAAAATTACGTCGGAATGAGAAATTATGGATGCTCTATTCACAAAGTTATGTAAATCTTCTTGCAAAAATACTAGAGGTACATGTAGGTGTCAATATGATAAGATCAGGATGTTCCTCCTGATCTTTCCGAAGAATATTATCCACAACTCTTTCTTGAGATCCAACGTGCTAGTACGTGACGATCTACTATGCTAGCAGTTGCGGACAGTAAAATCTCTTTCGCGTTCTAAACATAGAACGCATTACATTAAAATAATCATCTCTAAAGGAGCATGCATAATAGCATGCACATTTTTGAAAGAACTAGCTACTCGTAGGGTTCCAATATGAGCAGGACCAGCATACATCCAATAGGCTAATTTCACTTTATCTCTATCTCAATTTGATCTGTATTCCCATCCTACACCGCAAAAATATCCCTTTCTTTATTTAGATCTTATTGAAATCATATTTCCGTTCTATAAATAGAGTCTTTTTTTTTTTTTATTTCCAATAATACTGTTCCACCTGGGACGGAAGGATTCGTACCTTCGAAATAACAGGACCAAAACCTGCTGCCTTACCGCTTGGCCACGCCCCATTATTGTTTTATTTTAATCAATTCATATAAATTGATGCAATGTTTCATTTTAATTCATTCTTATCTGGTGTTATGCAATTATGCATAGAAAAACTGGAGGGGCATAGATTCTTGAGTTCATCAGATATCTAACTATAGGGGAACCTAAAAAGAACATGATATACATTCTTTGGTCATTCTCTATCAGAATAGGTAAAATATTATATGAAGAAATGATCCCTTCCAACTCGAAGACTAAAAGTCTAATCTTGCCGAAAAAATTCGATTGATTGGCCAAATACTTTTGGATCTTTACATCATTATTATTCATCGGAGAATCAAAATGTCAGTTATCCTCAACTTCCATATTTGTCTAGACGATGCCGCTTTTCATTTGAATAATCCCTTTTTTGCCAAATTGCCTGAAGCTTATGCGATTTTTGATCCAATTGTTAATATAATGCCAATTATCCCTCTGTTCTTTTTTTATTAGCTTTTGCTTGGCAAGCTGCCGTAAGTTTTCGATAACGATAATCCTACAAAAAAAAGTTTTTATTGATTTTTGTTTAACTTGATACGAAAAAACATATCTTTTTTCTCTCATTTTATTAGTTAAATAGTTAGAATAGTTACATTCTAACTGGATCATTTTCATTAACCAAATTGATGTAAACTCTTTTTCCTTGTTCTGATGTTTATTTTGTGATACATCTATTCTCAACAGATCTTAATACCTTTAGTCAATATCAACTGCATCACAGTTGCAGTTTGGGTGATTAGCTAGTGATTAGAATATGTCATTTTTATTTAATAGAGAACATCTCTTTGATATTTATTCTAAAGAACGAGTAAGGATGATAATTGATCTATTGATTCCAAATTTTATTCTTAAACAAGTTTAGGATAGTTTAATTAGTACTCTAATTCCTATTTATCCTGTTCAATTCCGAGCAAAGAAGAAAAGAGAAACAGATAGATTCAATTTTGAATCTGCTTTTTTTCTTTCTCGGCCAATGCCAATATATGATACAAAAATTGAAAATCTATTCCGTTTTCTAATAAGAATCTCGGAGATTACATAATGCTTACTCTTAAGCTGTTCGTTTACACAGTAGTGATATTTTTTTGTTTCTCTCTTTATCTTTGGATTCCTATCAAACGATCCAGGACGAAATCCTGGGCGTAAAGAATAGTGATGAAAAAAGATTAGAAAGTAGATTTTGTAAAAGGTCTATTTCTATAGGTTTTGAGGAGTCATCTCAAGTGACTGAACGGAGAGAGAGGGATTCGAACCCTCGGTACAAATAGTTGTACAACGGATTAGCAATCCACCGCTTTAGTCCGCTCAGCCATCTCTCCTAGATGGCAGATCTAAAATGAATATAGCATTTCACTAATAAAGACCAACAGTTGTGAGAATCCAATTCTATTTCTTTATTCCGTTCCAAACAATTTTTCGCTTTCTCTAGCCCGGCCAGTATCTGGCCAGCCATTATCTTTCCTAGATAAGGAATAATTGACCAAATTATGAAGAATACAGTGCTCTACCTAATCTGAAAGCTAAAATAATTGTTATAAAGTAAAAGCAATAAAAAGGGCTATCAAAAATTTGACCTTGTGATATCATTTCTTTATTTCCTTTTTTGTATTATATATCAGTATAAGATAATAGATAAGCACTTCTATATTTTTTTTGAATAATTCCAACTGTTTCAGGTTCTAATCTGGATGAGATGTTCTAGATTGAAAATGGATAGATCATATTGGAAGGGTAAAAAAGAGATTTCAAAGACTAAGAGTGGATCATTTTTATTTTATGAAAATGATCATAATTTTCATTTTCTATATCTGTCATAAAGAAAAACTAATTCAAATTTACTTGAACAATTCTAAGGAATGTGTTTAATAAGCATAACAACTATATATATAATGATAATGATAATAGTTACTAAATAAAATGAATAATAGGGTATTACTTATAATATGGATTAAGGATTATTCTTGCAAGAGTAAAAACAAAACAATAAGGTAAGGGACAGAGTGAAAAGAAACCATCTGCTATTGAATTTTCAGGAATAGGAAAATATGATGATAGGAACTTGTCTTATTAGAATCTAAATAAGTTCTCGATTTACTGAATAATTACTTTTTTCTTTTCCCTATTGGACAAAAAATCGATCTGTATGATACAATGAAATTGTGGCGGGTATAGTTTAGTGGTAAAAGTGTGATTCGTTCTATCATTATATTCAACAGAGTTGAAGGATCTTTCAACTCTCGTCTATATTTTGAAAAAACTCTATTTCTATAGAGGTTCTAAACCTCTCCTATGAATACCCTGATTTAGGAAAGGAATTGTGCGCATTCTCGTAATTTGAATTTGGAATGATAAAACGACCATATTTTCCATTCATCCAAGATGGCGAAACAGAATGTAGAATATTTTCAAGGATTAGACCGATCTCTCTAATCGGATCAATCAAAGATCCATGGATATCAAAAGATTCTATTTCATCGTAACTAAATGTTCAAACTGCTAGAATAGCAAAAGTTGAAGTCAAATAGCTAGATAACAGTGACTTTGGTTTACTTTAGTCACCGTGATTTTGTTTGAGCTCGGTGAAATTTGATTTCCTCTAGGATCGCAATCAGTAGAAATAGGGAACGAAGTAATTAGAAAGATTTTGAGTCCAATATTATTCAATCTTATCTTTCTATAGGGATCATCTCTCAAGTGAATAGGTATTTTCTATTTCAGGTTGTTCACCTGAAGTTAAGAGGAAAGAACTACATCTAAACTAACATAGATGTTATGGAGCAGAGCAAAAATATTTATGTATTATGTAAATAATCGTTTTCATTAGACCCCCCTTTCTATCTCTCTCTCATGGAGGAGCCGAATGAAATGAAATTTTCATGTTCGGTTCTGAATTAGAGGCGTTAATCAACGTCGACTATAACCCCTAGCCTTCCAAGCTAACGATGCGGGTTCGATTCCCGCTACCCGCTCATCCATATCCTTATTCAAAATGTTTTTCTATACCCGTGTTACCTATCTATTCTTTCTCTTTCGTTCCCGAATCTCGTTGTGGATGGAATAAAAAATCATACTTTTTTATTCCCGATCGATAAAGTATTTCAAGGAATAATGAAATAAAGCGTCCATCGTCTAATGGATAGGACAGAGGTCTTCTAAACCTTAGGTATAGGTTCAAATCCTAATGGACGTAAGAATTCGTTATGCTTTGTAAATGTGATGATAAGCCCTTTTATCCTATTCTGAGCATAAGAAAAAGTTGGATATTTCTTGAATAGCTTCTTTTAAGAGATCTTCTGCTTGTTCCGTGAATGTCCCAGTAGAACGTATAATTTCTCCAAACTGGGGTTTATTTTGACTAAATACTCGCGCAACTTAAGAATAAATTTTTTGACTTGTACGATATCTAATACATCTAGATATCCATTCGTTCCGGTATAATTCATAGCTATTTGTTCTTCCACTGTCAAAGGATCTGATTGAGATTGTTTGAGCAACTCGCGTAATCGTTGACCTCCTTGCCAATTGATCTTGCGTAGCTTTATCAAGATCAGAAGCGAATTGTGCAAAAGCTTCTAACTCTGCAAGTTGAGCTAATTCTAATTTTAATTTTCCAGCTACTTGTTTCATAGCTTTCATCTGAGCTGCGGATCCTACTCTAGATACGGAAAGACCCAACATTAATGGCAGGATTGAATTCCTGCATTGAATAGATCAGCTGACAAGAAGATTTGTCCGTCGGTAATGGAAATTACGTTAGTGGGAATATAAGCTGAGACATCTCCAGCTTGAGTCTCAACTATTGGTAAAGCAGTCAAACTCCCTCCACCTAACTGAGAATTTAATTTAGCTGCTCTTTCTAATAAACGAGAATGTAAATAGAAAACATCTCCTGGATAAGCTTCCCGGCCAGGTGGTCTTCTTAATAGAAGAGACATTTGTCGATAAGCTTGTGCTTGTTTGGAAAGATCATCATAATGATTAATGTATGTTGTTCTTTATACATAAAGTATTCGGCTAAAGCTGCTCCTGTATAAGGAGCAAGATATTGTAATGTTGCAGAGAATCTGCAGTTTCCGCTACCACAATGGTATACTCCATTGCACCGCGTTCTTGGAACGTATTAACTACCTGAGCTACGGAAGAAGCTTTTTGACCAATAGCGACATAAACACATATTACATTCTGATTTTTTTGATTGATAATCGTATCTGTAGCTACTGCCGTCTTACCGGTCTGTCTGTCCCCAATAATCAATTCTCGCTGACCGCGTCCTATAGGGATCATAGAATCAATAGCAATAAGACCCGTTTGAAGAGGTTCATATACAGAACGTCTTGAAATAATACCTGGGGCGGAGATTCGATCAATCGAGATTCGGAAGATGAGATCTTCCCCTTACCATCAATAGGTCGAGCTAGCGCATTTACAACTCGACCCAAATAAGCATCACTTACTGGTATCTGAGCAATTTTTCCTGTTGCTCTCACGGAACTACCCTCTTGTATCTCAAGCCATCACCCATTAATACAGCTCCAACATTATCTGATTCTAGATTTAGGGCAATACCTACTGTACCATCTACAAATTCTACTAATTCCCCTGCCATACTTTATCAAGACCATGAATACGAGCAATGCCATCTCCTACTTGAAGTACAGTGCCAATATTAACAACTTTGACCTCGTTATTATATTGTTCAATCTGTTTACGTATCATACTACTGATTTCATCGGGTCGAATAGTTACCATTACACTAGTTAATTCTCTTTTGAAAAATAAGACCTAGTATATATAATCTAGAGATTTTAATTTGAATAATATATATAACGTTAATCAGTTATGTTTTTCATGGCTAGGAGCAGGTCGATATTATGCTCGATCGTACGTAAATGTAACTCGCTATTCAAACGATTATTCAGAGTTCCTAAAGCTCTTTGGACAGCTTGGTTATAAATTTGTTGTCGAACCTGTTCAATTACTCTTTGTTGTTCAACAGTGAATGGTTTCATTCTTTAAATTTTCTAATTGTTTCAAATTAACAGAAGCAAGATTGATAAGATCCTTTTTTTCTTGTTCTATTTGGAGAGTACCCATTTATCCGAATTTCGCGCGCTCGCATTTCTACTTCCCGTAAGCGAGCCCGGGCTTGCTCAAGCTGATTAGCAGCTCCTTTACATAGTTCTTCAGAATTCTGAATAGTACTCAATATTTCTGTTTACGGTTATCTAATAAATTACTTAATGAAAGTAGATTATTTATTCATAAGTTGAACGAATAATCTCTTCCAAACCGAACACGAACCTTTCGATTCATTCGGCTTTCCCGCTCGGCTTTTTTTACCAAGCCTACCCTTTTCGTTCATATTATGTCAAAATAAGATCAATCTATCAAAGACCGAAATCTACGAAGGGCTCTTTTGCCAAAAGGGTTTTTTTATTATCAACTGAGTTGTTGTTTTTTCTTTTCGTATTTCCTCTTTCTTTTTCTTGAATAAATTCGCTTTTGTGTAGGTCGTCGGTTCCGCATTTAAACCCAAAAATTGGATGGGAGATTAGGACTATTTTTCAGTAGATAGATTGAATAATTCCATTAATATGAATGTATTATATCGGATCAACCTCCAACTATGCCTTTGAACCCATCTCATATTAGCACAGCGGTGGAAAGAGTACCCAGTTGTGCTTGGACTTCAAGCAGTTTAGCTTTAACCATTCTAAAGATTTTCTCTTGTTGGTTGGGATTGGTAAAAAAATTCCCAATCAATTACGAATGCTATAGTTCTTCCATATTTATTTTGACCCTTTTAGAAGTAATTCGTTGAGATCATGCACTTTTCTATCTACAAAATGCAGTTGGTTGAATCCAGCTAGATTATTCAATATACAACTCGCACACACTCCCTTCCGAAATAGATTAGTACACCAAGCACCACACTGAGATTTATTATATTTGTTTCTAAAATATTGGTATTTAACCTGAAACCCTCAGCGGAAGATAAATAAATTAGGGAAATGAAAGAATCAGTTACATTTTTCATACGCTCTCCCCTCATAGATAAGGATAACTTTACAAAGTTTTTTCTCGGACTCGATATTCTGGCTGGATAAGCAGATTCCGAGTACTTAGTAAGTCCCAGGTCCCGCATAACGATAAATAAGGATATAATAACAAAAAAAACTTTGCTCGATCTATTTACTTCTTCGAGTGTCGCAAGTCTTTCTGACCAAGTATAAGTCCATTATTTTGAATCAGCCCCTCCCCTATTGGCTGAACAAGAAAATTTATAGAGGGGGGTCCTTCAAATCCCGAAGGAAACGGATTTTGGTCTCCGAGATCAAACAAATGGATTAGCAAATAAAAGTGCTAGAGCTACAACTAATCCATAAATAGTTAAAGCTTCCATAAAAGCTAAACTTAGTAGTAAGGTACCTCGTATTTTACCCTCCGCCTCCGGTTGTCTTGCAATACCTTCAACAGCTTGTCCCGCAGCAGTGCCTTGACCAATGCCAGGTCCAATAGAAGCAAGGCCTACGGATAATCCAGCAGCAATAACGGAAGCAGCAGAAATCAAAGGATTCATGGTAATCTCCTCTTAGATTAATAAATGATGGATAATATATAGTTTTATCTATTGATTTGATTGTTCCACGTTCAACTAGAGAACAATTTCTTTTCTTTGAAAACAACCTCAATTCCGATCCGACAAAATGGTATTACAAAATTATTTTATTACTATTATATTCTTTTTTAAGATGAAATAGAGACAGATTTTTTTATTTCATTCAAAATGAAATATTCTGTCTCTAAATAATGAATATGTATATATGAGTCTATATAGATCATATATACATATATATATGGTAACATAATACAAACTATGTACATAAAATGTATGTATCCCTTCGAGTAATTGTTCCAAACCGGGGTACATACATAGTTTACTAGACTAATTAACATTAGTAAACCTATTCATCTTATTATGTAGATATGAATCTACAAATATGATCTATTCTATCAATCGATTTTATCGACGGGATTAGTGATCCTTAATCTTTCTACTAAGATCTTAGAGATTAAGTATTTTCATTTATGACTATATAAGGGAGAATCAAAATCGAAAGAACATTTCACGTTACATATATATATATATATATCAAATTTTTATGAATAATAGACCTGAGTCCAATTAATGATGACCCTCCATGGATTCGCCTATATAAGCTGCGGCTAGAGTTGCAAAGATTAGAGCTTGAATGCCACTTGTAAATAATCCTAGGAACATTACAGGTATAGGTACCACTAAAGGTACTAAGGAAACAAGAACGGCAACTACCAATCGTCAGCTAATATATTTCCAAAAAGTCGAAAACTAAGTGATAGAGGTTTTGTAAAATCTTCTAATATGTTAATTTGGTAAAAGTATTGGGGTTGGTTGAATATATTTACCAAAATAGCCTAAACCCCTCTTTGTAAGACCTGCATAAAAATAAGCTACTGATGTGAGTAAAGCTAGAGCTACTGTAGTATTAATATCATTTGTAGGTGCGGCTAATTCCCCATGAGGTAATTGAAAAATTCCCCAGGGAAAAAGAGCACCTGCCCAGTTAGAAACAAAGATAAATAGAAACATGGTCCCTATAAAAGAAACCCAAGGACCATATTCTTCTTCGCCAATCTGAGTTCTAGCCAAGTCCCGAACAAATTCGAGAACATATTCCACAAAATTTTGAGCTCCGTTCGGAACGATTTGTGGGTCTCGAACAGCTAGAGTAGCTGACATAATAAGACAGCAATTACAATCCAGGAAGTTATAAGTACCTGTGCATGAACTTGGAACCCGCCTATTTGCCAATAAAAATGCTGACCTACTTCCACACCGGATATCTTCGTAGAAAAAATTCAGCGTGTTAATAGGAAATTGTAGAATATCCATATTACCCTTTTTATATAAAGATGAATTTCAAAAAGAAATTATTTTGGTTCAATGACCGATTCCTCAATTATTTCACTATCATCAGTCAGGCTACGATATAAAATAATGGAATGATTATTTGATTGATTAAGAAGATTTCCTTATTTCTATACAAATATTTTATCTTAATCTATTCTATAAGATTTGGGAATAGTAACCAACTTAGTTTTAGCTTCTCTTTTTTATTTTTTAATTCATTTTGATAGAATTACAATGCTCTACCCGTGCGAATTGCTAAAATTAATTTATTTAGGATCAGTCGGATTGGTCCTCTCCCGTCATCATTGGCTGGGATTGGGATATCCACGAGATCTGGGTCACAATCTGTATCAACTAAGCAAATTGTTGGAATACCCCAAAGTTCTACATTCCGAATAGGCAGTATATTCTCCTTTTTGATCGAGAATTATTACAATATCGGGCAATTTTGTCATGTATCTAATACCTCCTAGATCTTCTTGCAATTTGTTCAATTCTCTCTTGAGTATTGCTGCTTCTTTCTTCGTAAATTGATTGAATCCTCCCGTATTTTTTTTTTTCATTAAATTTTTGAATTTTTCAAGTCTTGCTTCTGTAGTAAACCCAATTAGTTAACATACCCGCGAACCATTTTTTATTTACATAAATGACATCGAGCTGCTAAAGCAGCTAAATTTAGCTGCATCAGCTGTTTGATGTTTTGTACCAACTATCATAAATTGTTTTCCTCTTTTTGCTCCATCAAACACAAAATCACAGGCTTCTGATAAAAAACGAGCGGTATAAGTCAAATTTATAATATGACTATCTTTACGTTCTTTAAAAATGTAAGGTGCCATTTTAGGATTCCATTTTCTGGTTTCATGACCAAAATGAACTCCTACTTTTACCATCTCTTTCAAATTGATGTTCCAATTTTTTTTCGTCATTTTCTTTTTCTGTTTTTTAATATGAACTGAAATATCTACATACCAATGGAATGGGTTAGATTGCTTGCCGTAACGTACTTGGTACAATTATTCATTTGATTTTTTCTTTATTTTTATACAATAATATAAAGTAAATTTGTTCTATTTCTTTATTTATTGTATAAAAATGACTTTTTGACTGCTCGTTTTGATTTTTTCTTTTTTATTTTAACTAGTTTTTTTTTCACTTTTTTTTTTTGTTTTTGCGATAAAACTTTATATTCATAATCAAAGAAAAAATCTATCACTTTATTGATAAATATACTTTGTTCCTCATTCTCGGATCCATTTTTACTCCGTTTTTCCAAAGAGTTGAATCCAGTACCAACAGGTATCATTCTCCCGAGAATAACATTTTCCTTCAAGCCCTCAACCAATCAATACGACCTTGAAGAGCAGATTTAGCTAAGACCCCGAGCAGTTTTCTTGAAAACTTGCTTCCGATAGAAAACTTTGAGTATTCAGAGATGCGTTTGTCATTCCCAATAAAATGGTTCGATAGTTTATTCTTTTTTCTAGAGCACGATCCATTCTTTGGACTCGTGATAATCCAATGAGTTCTCCGGGTAAAAAAACACTATCTAGTCCATTTTCAAAATTTTGATTTTCGGACTTTTCGACATCTACAACTAAAACTTTCGATGTAATTTGGCGCACATAATTTCTATATGTTTATCAGAAATTTGTACCCCCCTGGGATCGATAAATCTTTTGAATTTCATTGACTAACTGATTCTGACTATCCTCCATAGTTATTCTAACACTGGTGAATGACCCCCAAAAGTTTCCAAAAAATTATTGCTAGATGTCTGTTCAATTCTTTAAATTTTTTTTTTCGATTTTTCGATATTAAAGTATTCCGAGCGGGCCTTCTGACAATTGTTCAACTTTAGGGAGACCTTGAATTATATCATCGGATTTTAATCTTTCGTAAGACATAGTGATTAATGTATCTCCTTCGTAAAGAATTCTCCCATAATAACTATTATGAGTTGCTCCTCGAGTACCCAAATAGGGTTTAGATAATCTAATGATGAAAGATTCCTCACGAACAACTACAATTTGACCAGATCCTTGGAGTTGTTTATCTTCGGATATCCATATACTTTCGCAAAAAAAATTGTCCAAGGCTGACTACTGGAAATGTTTTTTCAAAAAAATTGGATAGGGAAAAGTACAAATTCAAATTGAAGAAATTGAAAATAATATTCTTGCATGAATCAAATTATAAATTCCCCTCTTTTCGTCCATAAAAAGAGCATTTAGCTCCTTGAAAAGTATTCGAGTCATAGTTAGAAATTGAATGTTCATTTAGTAACACTTTTTTATAAGTCATCAAATGAGAGTCTGGAAAACGATTTGCAATACTATGTAAATGACCCAGGAGACCTGACAATGGTATTTTTTTATTTGCATCCGACTTTTTTACTGTATTTAAGCATTTTAAATCATTAAACAAAACGATTTGCAAAAAATCAGAAGGAGAAAGAATGAGAAAAGATTTCTCTTTTTTATTCTTATTAGGTACTGAACGAATAGTTCCCCTTACTAAGTAATTGACTTTGATCATTCGAAAAAAAAGAATTAGTGTGACCTAATTTGTTATGAAACAAAAATGGAGAACTTGCCATATTGAAAAAAGGGTATTTCAGCAAGCTAATTTGAACTCATATTGATAATGATCGTATTTGTTCTTACTGAAATAAGAGAAGCATAAGCCTTTTTTACTTTTAATCTGGGCTTTCCGTCTAATTGATTTTCAAGAAAATTCCTTTCTTTTTCCATCGAAAAACGGTCATTAAAAAAAGCAAAAAATGTTGTCATTTTTATAAAGAATACCTTCTCTGGGGATTCTAAGAATTAAATAAGGACAAGGGATTCTTCGCTTTACCCATTGTTTATCACACCATAATGGTACGATGAGTTCGTTTTTTACCCTCATATTGTTGGTATTTTCAAAAAGAATGTGCAATCGATAGAGTCTTGATGTTTGTTAGGTATGGTTCGATCAGTTTTGAGATAATTCAAGATTTTTTTCCCTTTTTCAAAACAGTTTGAGTCAACTGATTCGGTTTCACTTGATCCACTGAATAATTCGAAAGTGATTTATGTTTGTAAAGAAGAAGTTCAGGAATATCCACTGATCTTGATCTTTATGAAAAGCGGATTCTTATATACCTCCCGATAATACCCATAAATGAGTTGTCTTGTCTATTAAATGAGACTGTATAGGGATATTCCAGTGAATTTCTCCTGTCAGGCCAGAATATATATATTTTTTGACTTTTTCTTTAAAGGGGGGTTTTTTGGCACGAATCTCGGCAATTACTTGTTCCGATTCCACGAGTTGATTATTCTGAATGAATAGCAAGCTTTCTGGCGGAATCGTTAAGGTTTTTACTTCATATTGATTATCAATAGTCACGTCTAAACTATTATGACATATATAAGCAGGGTGCCCATGACGGGTGCGGGTAGGATAAACTAAATTTTCCATTGAATTCCATTTTTCCGGTGAACGGGCTCGTATATGTTCTGCAATATCACCCGTAAAGACCCCACCAGTATGAAAAGTCCTTAATGTTAGTTGAGTTCCCGGCTCTCCAATTGATTGGCCTGCAATAATGCCGACTGCTTCTCCTAATTCGATTAAGTTACTATGAATAGTATTCCGACCATAACATAATTGACAAATCCAAGATATACTTTTGCAAGTAAAAGGGGTTCGTATATATATTGGTTGTATTTGGAAATAATATAATTGATTGGCAAGTTTCATCCCAATATCTTCATTGCGCGTGGCAATACATCTTCCGTTTATATATACATCGTCTGCTAATTACACGACCAATTAGTGTTTGTAGAACAAATTGATTTTTTATTGTTTCTTGATCTGAATAAGATTTACAAAAAGACCTTGGATGTACCACAATCTACTATTACGTACAACGAGGTGTTGTACTACTTCAACAAGTCTACGTGTGAGATATCCAGCATCTGCTGTTCGTATAGAAGTATCTACAACTCCTTTACGAGCACCGTAACATGAAATAATATATTCTGTTAAAGAAAGTCCTTCGCATAAATTTCCTTGAATGGGGTAGATCCTACAATTTTTCCTTGAGGATCTGATATTAATCCTCTCATACCTACTAATTGGTGAACTTGAGATAGACTTCCTCTAGCTCCTGAAAAGGACATCATATGTACTGGATTAAGAGGATCAGTCATCTTAAAATTCGGATTCATTTCTCGTTTCAAGTATTCACTGGTAGCATGCCATATCTCAATCAATTGACGTAATTTTTCCACTGCATGTACATTTCCATAATCATGCTGTCTTTCCGAAGCAAACCCTTGTTGCTGCACATCTTGGATAAGCCATAGTTTAGCTGGTGTTGTTAAAGATCATCAATTCCTAATGAAATAGCTGCATCGGTAGCTTGCTGGAAACCTAAAATCTTCAGTTGATCTAATATATGTGATGTATATGTCATTCCAAATTGATTTACGAATCTTCTAATAGGTGCTTCATAACAAATTTATCCATCCCTTTATTAAAAAAGGGCACTTCAAAAGGAAAAGGCACTTTGAATTTAGGTTGTGTCATAAGAATAAAATATCTCCATTTTGAATAAAATAAAATATCTCCATTTTGAATAAAATAAAATCTCCCCATTTTGGGTTGGGGAGCAGAAATCAGCAATGGGTTTAAGCTCGAAGGCTTCCTTAATCTTTATCTCTGCATGAATGAAAGGATCATAAATGAATAACATTAAATTCTGAATAGTGACAGTTCTTGTCGGATATCATAAGTCCACAAGCCTTTTATAGCTTCTTCTATTTCTCGATTAAAACGATACGACCAACGGTTGTTCGAATGTATTTATTAAGTATTTCCCCCACTCTACCTTTTCTTATTCGAAAATGATCATAGATTTCGTAGAAGGTACCTAAAGATTCATATTGAACTTCGATAGGAAGTTCTCGATTTACTGAATTAATAATAGAGGTATCTATATCTCTCTCCATCGGAGCCATAAAGGACTGTCTAAATCAATTTGTTTTTGTTCATAAGCTTTAAGTGCATCATCATAGCTATAAAACGAAGGCGAGACGATCTTCTTTTTTGAGTTATTCGGTTGGTACCTATTTTCATAAATGCCCTGGTTTTTTTGAAGAGTTGATCTATAAAGTCCTAGAAGCATATCTTGAGTCGGTACACAAATAGGATCTCCTATAGTTGGAGAGATAAGATTGAGATGAGAAAACATAAGTAAACGAGCTTCGACTTGAGCTTCCATAGATAAAGGTACGTGGACAGCCATCTGATCTCCGTCAAAGTCGGCGTTAAATCCTGCACAAACCAATGGGTGCAACCGAATGGCACGTTCTTCTATTAAAACAGGTAGAAATGCTTGTATTCCTAATCTGTGTAAGGTGGGTGCTCGATTTAACAATATGGGATGTCTTTGGATAGTCTGTTTAAGTAGCGTTCCATATAATAGATTTCCTATCTCGAATTAAAAATTTAGCAGTTCTTAGATTGGGGGCAATCTGTCGTTCAACTAGATCACGAATTAAAAATCCTTGAAAAAGTTCTATTGCGATTTCTCGGGGTAATCCACATTGATACAATGAGAGATGGGGACCTACCACAATAACAGAACGACCTGAATAATCGACCCGTTTTCCCAAGTAAACTTTCACGAAATATTCCTTCTTTACCTTGGAGGAAATCTGAGAACGATTTATAAGGTCTATCCTTACTATCTTTCACCGGTTGTGCGCCTATACTGTTATCAAGAAGTGTATCTACGGCTTTTTGGACTAATTTCTTTTGATCAAACAATAAATCTGGTAGTAGAAATGCACGAGTCCATTCTACGGATTCTAAAAGATTATTATTTCGACGGATAACTTTTAGATAAAGTTCATTGAGATCCGAAGTAATCACTCCCACCTTCATTTAATTGATACATTGGCCTCAGGGTCGGGAGGAAAGAACTGGTAATAGGCATAGAACCATCCTTGTGGTTCTACATTTGTTTGAATAAAATATTTAGCAAATTTCATTCGTCTAACCAAACGATCCTTTCTTATTTGAAGTGAAAAAGTTTTTTCTCATATTATTATATAGTTTTTTGAAAGGACAGTCTTGATTCGAAAATTCGTTTTCTGTCTCCCTCCGAGTCCGAGAATTGATTCGAAAATTCGTTTTCTGTCTCTCCGAGTCCGAGAATTGATTCGAAAATTCGTTTTCTGTCTCCTCCGAGTCCAGAGATTGATTCGAAAATTCGTTTTCTGTCTCCTCCGATGAGAAATAATATAGATATTTTCGTATCTATTTCCTTCCATTCTATATATGAATGATCTATAATCATTTGCAGATCTAGACCAGCTAATTGTTCTCTGATAGCTTTTCCTCCAGTGGCAATTTCCTCGCTCTTATAATAGCGGAAAATCCCAGAGAGATAAGAAGCAATATCTTTTGCCCAAGATTTATACTCATAATCACGAAGTTCTCCCTGAAATCGCAATAAAGTTGGCTTGTTAGCTGTGGGCCTAGTAATACAAACATTTGGATAGGTTTTTACAATCTTTTTTCCCCCCCCTCAGAATCGGACATGAAAGTTTCCTCTCATCCGGCTCAAGTAACTATACCAAAATGGAAAGTGATTATGTAGCATTATGCAAAAAAATGTTTTTTGCTCTCTGGTAATGTATCCCGACGGTTTTCGTTCCCAAGTGATAAAACTAAATAGTTACTCTTTGCTCAAGTTCCAAGTGAATTCAATTATTGGTTTACAATTCGTATTATGACATAAATATGGAATTAGTGAGCAGTCTCCTCCCGATACATTTCTTTGTGAAAGACCTTGAATTTATTTGAAATTCATATGGGATTTACTTGTCTGTATCTCTTTATTAATTGAACCTGTAGGTTTCTGTTTTACTTCGATGGTTGCAATACTATTTGAAGCATATGTGCGATGAATAGACTCCTATAACCATATCTTCTTTTTGATCTAGAATAAAAAGAAAAATGAAACAGATTTGGATTCCATTTTGTTTCTTTCTTTCTAATAAAAGAAGTATTTTTACGAAGTCCAATTAGCAATTAATTTCATAATATACAAGATATTAACCCATAGATTCATTCCTCTTTATCACATGTTTCTAATTCTGAGCTTCATGCCCCTCTTGCCGAGGGGCGTGTCAGAGCTAAGGGCATCCCAATTAGATTAAATAGGATGACAGTTCCTATGGATCTGGTATAATCGAGCTTGTGATCAAGTCACACATCGCAGTATACTGGGTCTTCTAATTCTTTACGAGTTTTATCTAATAGATTCGCGATATAACTGGGACGTCCGTTTGAAATACCAAATATGAACAACTGGGCATGCCAATTAATGTATCCCATTCGATATCTTCGAATTCGAGGATCAATAACAAGTTCAACTCCACATTGAGTACAAAAATTGGAGTCGTAGTTTTCCTTCTCATTTTCCATCATTGGAGGTTTTACACAAGCACAAACTCCCCTTTTCTTAGGTCCAAATATTCTTTCCACAAAATAATCCATCTCTTATTGGTTCATAAGTTTTATAATCTAAAGTCTGTTCTGCAGTCACTTGTCCGACTCTTTCTCCATTAGGTAATATTCTTTCAGACCAAGCGAGAATCTGCTCGGGAGAAACTAATCCAATTTGAAGTTGTTCGTGTTTATTCTGGGTCACTCATAAAAAATAAATTTTGATTTATTTTGATCAAACTTCCTTCTTATCTATCTGAAAGTCTATCTCAGATAGAATAGTATGATTCAATTCTAGAGCTAAAGATCGTAGTTCTCGACTGAGCAATCGGAAAGATTCTGTAAAAGTGCTAGGTTTAGGCATTGGTTCTCGGTTGAAAATGGCACCAAATATTTTTTCACGAGTGTCCATATGATCAGATTTGAAAGTAAGTATCTCGTGTAAAATATAAGCAACACCAAAACCTTCTAGAGCCAAACTTCCATTTCTCTACTCGTTGCCCTCCTCTGGAGGATTTTCCTTTTAGAGGTTGTTGTGTAACCAGCGCATAAGGTCCACGAGAACGTGCATGAATTTTGTCATCAACTTGATGGCACAATTTTCGATATATAAGCTATTCCTATTGTAACAGGTTGTTCAAAACCTTTCCTGTGTCTTCCATCAATTAATCTATGTTTTCCAGGATGATCAAGTTCAAATACCCATGGATTAGCTGTTTGCTCGCTAGCTTTATAAAGCTCAGAAAATACTAGTTTTCTAGAAGCTTCCTCGCTCGTACCTTTCGTCAAAAGGCGCCAGTCTATAATGTTTGTTCATTAGTTTCCTGCTAAACCAAGCAAACATTCAAAAATCTGTCCTACATTCATTCGTGAAGGTACCCCTAATGGATTTAATACCATGTCCACTGGTGTTCCATTTTGTAAATAAGGCATATCTTGCCTGGGCAAAATTTTTGAAATAATACCTTTATTACCATGCCTTCCCGCTACTTTATCACCCACTTGTATTTTACGTTTTGTAAAATATATACATGAACTTTTTCTACAATATCACCGAGATAATCGTCTTCCTCCTCGAACTCTTGAAAGCATCTCACATCGATAACTCGACCTTTTACACCTTTAGGGACTCTAAAACAATTTCTTTTCCAGTAGGTGCCTTAATATCAATAAAGCTGTATAATATTTTCCTTCTGGAGTATTTATTAGTGAGTCTTCTTCTGCTTCCAGTATTAATTTACCTACTAATATATCACCTGTTTCTATCCAAGATCCTATCATTACAATGCCGTTTTCGTCCAGATGACGGAGTAAGTAAGCATTTAAATGAGGTATTTCTCTAGTTATTACTTCAGGGCCCTGGTTCGTAAAATAAACTCCAATTTCGTATCTTACGATCTGGAAAGAAGTAAAAATGTCTTCATAGACCAGACGTTCACTAATAAGTATTGCATCTTCAAAATTGTATCCTTCCATGGCAATATAGGCCCACTAAGATGTTTTTTTCCCCAAAGAAAGTTCTCCCCTGCTGTAGCTGCACTGTCTGCTATAATTTGTCCCCTCTTTACATATTCCCCTTGGCGAACTCGGGTTTTTGATGCATACAAGTATCACTATTAGAACGTTGATATAGAATCATTCTGTTTCTATATTGGCTCGAGCAACAGATGAAGTTATGATGATATTTTCACCATCAATATACTTTATTTTTCCCCCTTGTTTGGCTATAGCTACACTTCCTGAATCTAAAGCTACTTGACCCTCCAATCCAGTTCCGACAATACACTTCTCAGTTGAACAGTGGAAGTGCTTGACGCTGCATATTAGAACCCATTAAAGCACGATTCGCATTCATTATGTTCGATAAAAGGAATAAGGCAACTCCAACGGAAAAATATTGGGAAGGAAAAATACTTCTGAAATGAATTTGGTCCCATGCAAAAAATAAAAATTCTTGTTGAAATCGAGCTGCAGTCAATTGTTCCTCTGGAACCCCCTTGATTTAATGCCAGAGAATTTCCTATAGCTATCCGATAGTATTCATCTTCTCCCGGTAATAGATAAACCATATGGTCTTTGTTCGATCTCTTAGAGAGCCTATAGAATGGGACTTTGTAAAGAGCCGTAATGACCAAGCGTTGCATAAATAGATAACGATCCAATAAGCCCAACATTATTCCTTCGGATGTCGTAATCGGACAAATACGTCCATAATGACTAGGATGAATATCCCGTGTACGAAAAGTAAGACGTTCGACTTGTCAATCCTCCAGGGCCCAAAGAGCTCACTTTTCGACTATGAACTATTTCTGCCAACGGATTAGTTTGATCCAAAAATTGTGATAAAGGATGTAAACCAAAAAAATCCTGAAAAAGTATCCGTTAATGGAATAAAGTTTCCAATTTAATAAGAGTTATTCTCCTTTTAAGATTGATTGATGCAGATAATATAGTTTTTTCAACTGCTTCTCTGAAATCATATAGAGCTAATCGTAATTGCTCTTGTAATAAATCTGCTACAGAACGAATATATCGATTTTGTAGGTGTCTATATCATCGGGTGTACCCGTTCCAAATTGCACTTGGATAAGGTAATCCACAGCAGCCAATATATCGTGCGGTAATAATAAAATCTCTCGTTCTCGGGTATATCAAGACTTAGTTTTTTATTCAGATTTCGTCGACCAATCTTTCCTAATAAACATTTCGTTCGAAAAAATGTTGTTACTTTTTCATATATAGACTCAATTCTTCTTCTTCTTCTTCTTCTTCTTCTTCTTCTTCATCACTTTCGTCACTTATGTAGAGTTTTTTATAAAGTTTCAAAATAGCTTTCCGCTTCCCGCCATACCAATCGTAGTATGTATCATACTCCTTTGAATATTGGAAAAATGCTTTAAGATTCTTATAGTTAAAAATATCTTCGGAATTTAGACCCATAGCCAATAAAAAAAGTAAACAGATATTTTTTTTTTTTGTTTATACGAATCCATATCTTTTTCTGTTTTTTTATTGAGCTCTAATCTTGATCTTCCTCCCCAATCTGAAATTATTGTGCCAATCCAGATAATGTTTCCCGACGGTTTTCGTTCCCAAGTGTAATAAATACCGGGACTTCTTACTATTTGATTGACCACGACTCTGTAATTTCCATTTATTACAAAGTTCCTTTAGAATTCATCAAAGGATATTTCCCAGATATAAAATCTGGTTTTGTATTTCACGAGTTTTCTTAGTTTTCTTAATCAATCTTGCCTGGTAACATATAAATGACAGTTATATGTAAGAGACATATATACAGCATCTCTCTCTTTAATGAAAGGTTCTGTTAATTTATATTCATTCCCAAAAAGAAGAATTTTGATCTTTTTATTTGGGCTTTCAATTTTTGAAAAGTTATTGATTTCTTCTATTAAGCCTTGATTGATAAAACGAAAAATCCTTCAAGTTGTATTTTACCAAATTGGGGAATTGTAAATATTCCTATATTTCTTCTAATCGCATTGAATGTTTGCTATCCTATATTATAAAGTAATTATATATTTCGATATTTATTCCTCATTGATCTATACGAATAGAATAAATTCGACAAAAAATTGACATGTTTTGTTCACTATAATCAAAAAAAGAAAAGAAAAAGAAGCTATTTCCTTTTCTTATAATATATGATATATGATGGAATATTTCTATAGTTATCAATTCTCTAGTTATAGACAGACAAATGTGAATTTAGTATACTATTGGGTACTCTAAATTCCTATTCTATACTAGAGGGACTCTAAATTGGTTATACGACATATCCGAGTTATAAAGAAGGATGTGAAATACCCTACATATCATCTCCGATAGATAAAGCAAAATATCTTTTCTAAACTAGATGTGGGATGGCGACATAGCCAAGTGGTAAGGCAGGGGACTGCAAATCCTCGATCCCCAGTTCAAATCTGGGTGTCGCCTTGGTAGCGTAAACAAATCTAAAAATCTCTATTTGTATCCATGTCTTTTGAAGACAACTTGTATAGGTTCAGGTCCTATTGCTAATATAGCAGATAAAATTCAAATTTATCGTTAATGTCTAATCTGATAGGTAGTTGAGAGTCATTAGTTCCAAGAAACAATTTTGAGAAGTCGCTACTATCGACTCATGCTTTCTTTCAGAATAGGAAGGTAGAGGATTTCCACTTTGCACTATTCTTAATAGTTCCATTATCATCAAGAATCAATAATGATTATATTTTTTAGAAAGTTTTATAAAGAGAGGGATTCGTATGGATATAGTCGGTATCGCTTGGGCTGCTCTAATGGTAGTTTTTACTTTTTCTCTTTCACTCGTAGTATGGGGTAGAAGTGGAATTTAATAGAATTCTAATAGTCTTTCTATTTTTAAATCGTTCTGTTCAAAACAAAAAAAAAATGATTTTACGTTACGATGATAGATAATTACTATCATTAATGATCTAGTAATATTGAATTATCAATGATATGATAAATAATATCAAATTGATCATGTTAGAAACACAATTCTACTTCATATTTATCAAATATGAAGTAGAATTGTATATAGCGAACCATAGTATTCTTAACTATACATATGTTAAAGCATATGGAGCATTATTGCTCTGTCTTTTCCATATCAATATTTTGGCCTTTACGATTTTAAAATTTTGTATATTACTATGTACTAGTAAACAATGCGTATTCGTATTATAAATAAATTGAAAAAAAATGGAAATAGAAAAAGAAAAATACTTTCTCAAATACTATTCAGAATAACCACCTATATTTTATCTACATCAATTTTTCCAGAGATATGTAAGAAATTATGATTAGTCCCCACGAGACAAATGAGAATTTAGATCTACTTATCCAAAATCTGTGTAGAAGAAGTAGTACAAAGGAAAAATTTTCCTTTCCTTTTTCTTTTGTACTACTTCTTCTCAAAAAAATAGACCGACCGTTATTACTTTTTTTTACTGACGATCTAGACTAATTCTAGATTATAAGTAATCACTCTAGTTCGCTTTGAGGCCTCGTTTGTGCGTAAATAACGATTAGAAAAGCAGTAGGCACTGTAATGAATAATAGAATAGCAATAAATGCAAGGTTATTTACTTCCATGATTGATTTTCGCTTCGTTTTACAATAACTCGAGATTTGATCTCATAGAGTATCTTTTTTCAAAAAAAAAATGGATTGAATCCATGGAGGACTAGTAGAACATACTATTATCTCTTATTCATCTCGGATTTAGTAATCCGGCCCCTAATGGATTCGATCCCACCGTCTTATTAGTATAGTTCCAAGGGTTGACTCAATTCAATTTTATCGTTAATAAAAATAACATTAGACATGCAAATTAAATTCAATTTGATTCATTTAATGTTTGTCTCAATCAAATATTTCTATGTTAATGTCTATTAAAAAAAGACAATGAATAGCTCCCAATTATCTTATCCTAAGAATTGACCATGACCCTGGAATGAGCAGAATAGTTTGGATAGTAACCAAAATAGAATTGAATCTTTTGTATTTTTGAGAAATCATTAAAAACCTTTTTTTTCGTTAAATATGAGAGAATACCGCGTAGATCTCTACGCGGTATTCTTCCTAACACAGATCTATCTTACTACGATACCCTTTTTTGATTTCTCAAGGGTAAAAGAAGATTCAGATCTATGCTGATAATTTGGCGAATCCACACACAAAATGTGTAAAAAATGATCAAATCTATTCTAGTCTACTCTCTTTTCCTTTTTTACTCTTGTTTGGGGTAGGGATCGCTCAAACAATTGTTCAATTTATTGAATCGGGACTGACGGGGCTCGAACCCGCAACTTTCCGTCTTGACAGGGCGGTACTCTAACCAATTGAACTACAATCCCACTAGTACAGTTTATTGACTAATTAGTCATAGTAATTCAACTGTGCCGGGTCGTATGTTGTAAAAACTTTTCTCTTTCAAATCTACCAAAAGTATTTGTTCGTTCCAATTCTTTCTATATAGAGTATAGGGGATTCAAAAACGAATTACCTTTTTTACCTGATAGATTGATATCTATCTCAATCTATCAAGTTGGTATTGGGCCGAGCTGGATTTGAACCAGCGTAGGCATATTGCCAACGAATTTACAGTCCGTCCCCATTAGCCACTCGGGCATCGACCCAGGAAAAAATGGGAAGTTATTATAAATTAGATATTATAATTACTTTCCTAGCCTAGTAACCCCTAGGGGAAATCGAATCCCCGTTGCCTCCTTGAAAGAGAGATGTCCTGGGCCACTAGACGATAGGGGCCTACTTATTGTCATAATATTCAAATCCCTAGGAATTTGTCAATAAAAAAAATCTTTTTTCATATTAATTATTGAATATTCTTCTTGTGTTGTCAGGATCGACAATATAACTATATTCAATTATTTCTTAATATATTTGACCCCATTATTTGATTACATATCAAATATGTAATAGACTTTGAAATGACCAAAAGCTCTTTTTAACTCGGGGGTAGAGTAACGCCATGGTAAGGCGTAAGTCATCGGTTCAAGCCCGATAAAGGGCTCTTGCTTGCAATAAAGCCCAGTTTTTATTTTTAACAACAAAAAAACTGCAAATATACCTTTTTTTGTTATAACGGAATAGAACATGTAATATGATTGAGGACAACTAACATATAGAATTTTTTTTGAGATATAGTTTTTTTTCTTTATCTTGGTACTAATAAGACAAGGAATAGTATAAGATTAGGCATAATAAATCTCTTAATTATTTCGTATTACTTTTAAACTAAATAAAAATTAGAAGTAAGTGAACCTAACCCATTGACTGATTAATATATAAGTTATTCTGATATTGAAAATAGTCTGAATTCTAGATGGAATCATTTTCCTTTTATCTTTAAAACCATAATTCGATTATGATGTACCAAACATTCTTACTTGTAATGTACAAGACATTTTATCTTGGTCATTCTACCAGTGGAAAATAGATTGGAATTGAGATATCAAAAAAGATAAGAAAAGGTAAATGGAAAACAAAGGAACTGTTTATTTTTCATTATATCTAATATAGTATCCCTTTTTTTTGAATAAAGGGAAAGGAGCGGATAGAGTTCTTTGCTCTAGCTCGTAGAGCAACAAAAAATCTTTCTTGTTGTTCCTATTTATTCATAGAACGTAGAAATCATGTAGTAGTAAAAAACATAGAGATACATAAGTATTTCTCAAAATTACTATGAGTAAGATTTAAGACGTAATAATATTCAATAGAATTGATATTCTTAATAGTCTCGAAGAGCAGAGAGGAATAAAAGCTAACTTGCTTTTCTGGCATTCTGTTTTTATATATTATATAAATAATATAATTTATAGGATAAGAAAAAAAGGGAATAGAAACAACTTCGGGTTATCATGCATTTACTTATATTGATATTATTTCGGTTTAACCGGATAAAATCCGTGCCAATAAGGCATCTTCGAAACCCGATTTATTGAAAGGGATGATGGATAAAAAATTGTCCATAAATATTTGAAATATAAAACAATGTATACCCTTTCTATCAAATAGGGTGCTCGGAAAAGGTTGGAATAGTTAAATAGGAGGATTACTATGACTATAGCCCTTGGAAAGTCTTCCAAAGAGGAACAAACTTTATTTGATATTATGGATGACTGGCTCCGCAGAGGACCGTTTTGTTTTTGTGGGTTGGTCCGGTTTATTGCTTTTTCCTTGTGCTTATTTTGCGCTAGGCGGATGGTTCACGGGCACAACTTTTGTGACTTCGTGGTATACTCATGGATTGGCCAGTTCCTATTTGGAAGGTTGTAATTTTTTAACTGCTGCAGTTTCTACGCCTGCTAATAGTTTGGCACATTCTTTGCTGCTATTATGGGGTCCTGAAGCACAAGGAGATTTTACTCGTTGGTGTCAATTAGGTGGTCTATGGACTTTCGTTGCTCTTCATGGTGCTTTTGGTCTAATAGGTTTCATGTTACGCCAATTTGAACTTGCTCGATCTGTGCAATTACGACCTTATAATGCAATTGCGTTCTCTGCTCCGATTGCTGTTTTTGTTTCCGTATTCTTGATCTATCCATTAGGTCAGTCTGGTTGGTTTTTTGCACCTAGTTTTGGCGTAGCAGCTATTTTCCGATTTATCCTCTTTTTTCAAGGTTTTCATAATTGGACCTTGAATCCATTTCATATGATGGGAGTTGCCGGAGTATTGGGTGCTGCTCTTCTATGTGCTATTCACGGTGCTACCGTAGAAAATACTTTATTTGAAGACGGTGATGGTGCAAATACATTCCGTGCTTTTAACCCAACTCAAGCCGAAGAGACTTATTCTATGGTCACTGCAAACCGTTTCCTGGTCCCAAATTTTTGGGGTTGCTTTTTCCAATAAACGTTGGTTACATTTCTTCATGTTATTTGTGCCGGTGACCGTTTATGGATGAGTGCCATTGGAGTAGTTGGCCTAGCTCTAACTTACGTGCTTATGATTTTGTTTCCCAGGAGATTCGTGCAGCAGAAGATCCTGAATTTGAGACTTTTTATACAAAAAATATTCTTTTGAACGAAGGTATTCGTGCTTGGATGGCGGCTCAGGATCAGCCTCATGAAAACCTTATATTCCCTGAGGAGGTTCTACCCCGTGGAAACGCTCTTTAATGGAACTTTAACTTTAGCTGGTCGTGACCAAGAAACCACTGGTTTCGCTTGGTGGGCTGGTAATGCCTCGACTTATTTAATTTGTCAGGCAAATTACTTGGGGCTCATGTGGCTCATGCCGGATTAATTGTATTCTGGGCTGGAGCAATGAATCTATTTGAAGTGGCTCATTTTGTACCGGAAAAACCTATGTATGAACAAGGATTGATTTTACTTCCCCATCTAGCTACTCTAGGATGGGAGTCGGTCCTGGTGGGGAAATTGTGGACACTTTTTCCCTATTTTGTATCCGGGGTACTTCACTTAATTTCTTCTGCAGTTTTAGGCTTCGGTGGTATTTATCACGCACTAATTGGACCCGAAACTTTAGAAGAATCTTTTCCATTTTTTGGTTATGTATGGAAAGATAGGAACAAAATGACCACAATTTTAGGTATTCACCTAATCTTGCTAGGTGTTGGTGCTTTTCTTCTAGTGTTTAAGGCTTTGTATTTTGGTGGCATATATGATACCTGGGCTCCCGGCGGTGGCGATATAAGAAAAATTACGAACCTTACGCTTAACCCAAGTACTATATTTGGTTATTTACTCAAATCCCCTTTTGGAGGGGAGGGATGGATTGTTAGTGTGGACAATCTAGAAGATCTAATTGGAGGACATGTGTGGTTAGGTTCCATTTGTATCTTCGGTGGTATCTGGCACATCTTAACAAAACCTTTTGCGTGGGCTCGCCGTGCGTTTGTATGGTCCGGAGAAGCTTACTTATCTTATAGTTTAGCAGCTCTCTCTGTCTTTGGTTTCATTGCTTGTTGTTTTGTTTGGTTTAACAATACAGCTTATCCCAGTGAATTCTATGGACCTACCGGCCCAGAAGCCTCTCAAGCACAAGCATTTACTTTTCTAGTTAGAGACCAGCGTCTTGGAGCTAGTGTAGGGTCTGCCCAAGGGCCCACTGGTTTAGGTAAATATCTTATGCGTTCTCCTACTGGAGAAATTATTTTTGGAGGGGAAACGATGCGTTTTTGGGATCTTCGTGCTCCCTGGTTGGAACCTCTAAGAGGTCCTAATGGTTTGGACCTGAGTAAGTTGAAAAAAGACATACAACCTTGGCAAGAACGACGTTCAGCAGAATATATGACTCATGCTCCTTTAGGTTCTTTAAATTCTGTGGGTGGTGTAGCTACCGAGATTAATGCGGTCAATTATGTCTCACCTCGAAGTTGGTTAGCCACTTCTCATTTCGTTCTAGGATTTTTTCTTTTTCGTAGGTCATTTGTGGCATGCAGGAAGAGCTCGTGCAGCTGCAGCAGGATTTGAGAAAGAATTGATCGTGATTTTGAACCTGTTCTTTCCATGACCCCTCTTAATTAAACCAGAGATAAAACTAGATAAATATCTAATTTCTTTTTATAAATTAAAAGGATATAACTATCCTTTGCCATTATTCTTCCAACTGAATCCTTGTTGCTCGGCTATAGCATAGCCGAGCATTTTTTTGGTACTGAACTAAGTTCTATCTAGGATTTTTGTTTTTCGTAAGTTAGGTTGAGTTGTTCGATGAACAAAAGGAGAGAGAGGGATTCGAACCCTCGATAGTTTTTAACTATACCGGTTTTCAAGACCAGAGCCATCAACCACTCGGCCATCTCTCCCGAATTAGCATAACTCATTTTATCCCGATAGATAATATCTGTCTATAGGGAATATTATATAACTATATAACTATATATGATATTTATATATAGTGATGATAAAAAGAAAATTTGCTGACTCGAAATTTGAGAATTTCGATTCATTTATGATCAAATCAAAATCCGTAGTGCATTCCAAAATCAAAAATTGACCGGATAGGGATCGAATGGTATAGCCTTTTGAATCTGTTGGAAGCTTTTAAGATAACAACCATGACTAATGCATTCCAATCGTCTGTGTTTGCATTAATCGCAATTTCAATTCTACTAGTGATTGGTGTACCTGTCGCGCTTGCCTCTCCTAATGGTTGGTCAAGTCAAAAAAATGTACTATTTTCAGGCGTATCATTATGGATTGGATCAGTCTTTTTAGTAGGTATTCTAAATTCTTTCATATCTTAAGATATATTGATCTTCTGGGTTTAAATCTCCCCCCCCGGGGGGCCATTAGAAATAAATTCAATTATTCACAAAGGAATTTACGATAAATAAAAAAAAACCAGGTAATGAAGGTGCTGGGTTTTTTATTAATATAATTGATAATCGATCAATCAGTCTATTGGATGAAATAGAATAATTTACCTCCATAGAATGGTAATATATGGGTATATATTATACCCATATAACGAGTCAAATGCGGGTATGGTTGAATGGTATAATTTCTCCTTGCCAAGGAGAAGATGCGGGTTCGATTCCCGCTACCCGCCCACTCTGTAGAATATAATTCTGGACTAGTTATCGTATTGGTTTAGTCGTATTTGTATCGTATTTAGATTTCTTGTGTCTTTGCGGAGACGGGATTTGAACCCGTGACTTCAAGGTTATGAGCCTTGCGAGCTACCAAACTGCTCTACTCCGCGTTATCCCTTCATATTAACCTTATTTATAATACCCCAAAATGGGTACATCGAGCAATCCCTTAGGTATACTATTCTCCCTCCCTATATAGGGAGGGATTTTTCTATCATAACAATAACTTGAAAGAATCCTTTTTTTTTTACCCTACCAACTCGATTTTGTTACCCCAGCCAACAAACATGCGTGAGCCATTTCACGGATTATATATCCGGATAATTCAAAGTCTCTATAATTGGCTCTGGGTCTTCCAGTCTTCAAACAACGTCGACGAAGACGTGTAGGTGCACTATTACGCGGTAGAGATTGTAATTTTCTATAAATTTCCCAATTTTTCATCCAGTGATGAGACTTCGCTCATCTCTTTTTTCAAAGATTGGCGAAGCAAATTATATTTCCTTTCCAATCTTTGTTTCTTTTTCTCTCTTTGAATGAGACTTTTTCTTGCCATAATGATTCAGCTACTTTATATAAATAATATAGATCAAATTTGAGATGGAGAAGTATTACGTGGATTACTCCTTCTTTTTATGCATAGAGATTAGATTGAAAATCTAAAAAATGAAAAAGAATTAACCGAATTTACCTGATGTAGAGGCGATTAAGAAAGCTGCATACGTGAATATATAGCCTACAGAAAAGTGAGCTAATCCAACTAATCGTGCTTGAAACAATGGAAAGAGCTACCGGCTTATCCCTCCATCGAACTAAATTAGCCAGAGGTGTGCGTTCATGAGCCCATGCAAGAGTTTCAATCAGTTCTTGCCAATATCCACGCCAAGAAATAAGAAACATAAATCCAGTAGCCCAAACAAGATGTCCAAATAAGAACATCCATGCCCAGACAGATAAACTGTTCATACCAAAAGGATTGTATCCATTAATTAGTTGTGAAGAATTTAACCAAAGATAATCTCTTAACCATCCCATTAAATAAGTGGAAGACTCATTAAATTGAGCTACATTTCCTTGCCATAAGGTGATATGCTTCCAATGCCAATAGAAAGTAACCCATCCAATGGTATTCAACATCCAGAAAACTGCTAAATAAAAAGCGTCCCAGGCCGAAATATCGCAAGTACCGCCCCGTCCCGGACCATCGCAAGGAAAACTATAACCAAAATCTTTCTTATCAGGCATTAGCTTAGAACCACGCGCATCTAAAGCACCTTTTACTAAAATCAATGTAGTCGTATGCAAACCTAGAGCAATAGCATGATGAACCAAAAAGTCTCCGGGACCAATTGTTAAGAAGAGTGAATTTTTATTATCGTTAATAGCATTCAACCAACCGGGTAACCATAAGCTTTTGCCCGCATTGAATGCTGGATCATTTGCTGAAGATAAGAGCACATCAAAGCCATAATAAGGTCTTACCATGAGCAGATTGTATCCATTGAGCAAATATAGCCTCAATCAAGATTTGCTTTTCTGGAGTACCAAAAGCGAGCATAACATCGTTATGAACATAAAGTCCCAAGGTATGAAAACCTAGGAATAAACTAACCCAACTTAAATGAGATATTATGGCTTCCTTATGCTCCAACATTCTCGCCAATACATTATCCTTATTCTGTTCTGGATTATAATCTCTAATGAGAAATATAGCTCCATGGGCAAATGCCCCTGTCATAATGAATCCGGCAATGTATTGATGATGAGTATACAAAGCAGCTTGAGTAGTAAAATCTTGTGCTATGAATGCATAGGCAGGCAAAGAATACATGTGTTGAGCTACCAAAGAAGTAACAACTCCCAAAGAAGCTAGAGCAAGACCTAATTGAAAGTGAAGAGAGTTATTGATTGTGTTGTAAAGACCCTTATGCCCGCGTCCTAATAAGCCTCCCGGAGGGACATGTGCTTCTAAAATATCTGGTTCTATACATATGACCAGCAATGAAAAACACAAATGCAATAGCTAAATGATGATGTGCGATATCAGTTAGCCACAAACTTTGAGTTTGTGGATGGAATCCCCCGAGAAGAGTTAGAATAGCAGTTCCCGCTCCTTTAGTGGTACCAAATAACTGACTGCTGGAATCAGGATTTTGAGCATAAAGATTCCACTGACCTGTAAAAAGTGGTTCCAACCCTTGGGGATTGTGGTACTACATCTAAAAAATTATCCCACCTTATGTGCTCTCCTCTTGATTCAGGAATAGCGACATGAACTAAATGCCCCGTCCAAGCCAAAGAACTGACTCCGAAGAGCCCTGATAAATGATGATTGAGACGAGATTCGGCATTTTGAAACCATGAAACACTTGGTTTCCATTGAGGTTGTAGATGCAACCAACCCGCTGTTAAAAAGAGAGCAGAAAGAAATAGCAGAAAAGAGCTCCAGTATAAAGATCTTCATTAGTGCGTAAACCAATTGTATACCACCACTGATAAACACCGGAATAAGCAATATTGACCGGACCGGGAGCACCTCCTCGGGGTAAAGGCTTCTACGGCCGGTTGACCAAAATGAGGATCCCAAATTGCATGAGCAATAGGTCATACATGTAAGGGTCGTGTACCCATGCTTCGAAATTGCCTTGCCAAGCTACGTGAAACAAATTACCAGAGGTCCACAGAAAGATTATAGCTAACTGACCAAAGTGAGAAGCAAAAATCTTTTGATAAAGGCGCTCTTCGGTAATATCATCAAGACTCTCAAAGTCATGTGCAGTAGCAATACCAAACCAAATACGACGAGTAGTTGGGTCCTGGGCCAAGCCTTGGCTGAACTTTGGAAATCTTGATGCCATAATGCTTTATCCTCCTAGCCATTATCCTACTGCAATAATTCTTGCTAGGAAGAACGCCCATGTCGTGGCGATTCCACCCAGAAGGTAATGAGCTACTCCTACAGCACGTCCTTGAACAATACTCAAGGCTCTTGGCTGGATAGCAGGAGCAACTTTTAATTTATTATGGGCCCAAACAATAGATTCAATAAGTTTCTTGCCAATATCCACGGCCACTAAATAGGAACATTAACTAAAGGCCCAAACGAAATGAGCACCTAAGAATAAAAGACCATATGCAGATAATGAAGAACCGTAAGATTGGATTACTTGAGAAGCTTGTGCCCATAGAAAGTCACGGAGCCACCCGTTAATTGTAACGGAACTCTGCGCAAAGTTTCCTCCTGTAATATGAGTTACCACTCCTGATCACTTATACTACCCCAAACATCGGACTGCATTTTCCAGCTAAAATGAAATATTACTACCGAAATTGCATTGTACATCCAGAATAACCCTAAGAAGACATGATCCCAGGCAGATACTTGACATGTTCCTCCTCTACCAGGCCCATCGCAAGGAAAACGAAAACCAAGATTCGTCTTTATCGGGTATTAAACGAGAACTGCGAGCAAATAAAACACCTTTAAGTAATATTAATACAGTCACATGGATAGTAAATGCATGAATATGGTGCACTAAAAAATCCGCAGTTTCCTAATGAATAGGTAACAAAGCCACTTGGCACCTACTGCTATCAAATCACCACCTCCCCAGGTTAAGCTGGTGCTTGCTGTTGCATCAGGAGCTGTCAAACTGGGTGCTAAAGCATGAGTGTTTTGTATCCATTGAGCAAAGATAGGTTGTAATTGGATAGCAAGTATCTGAAAACATATCTTTAGGGCGTCCTAAAGCACTCATAGTATCATTATGAATATATAGACCAAAACTATGGAAACCTAGAAATACATACCCAGTTGAGATGTGATACAATTGCATCACGATGTCTCAGAACACGGTCTAAAAGATTGTTGTATTGAGTAGTCGGATCATAGTCTCTTACCATAAAATAGCTGCATGTGGCAGCAGCGCCAACTATGAGAAATCCACCAATCCACATATGGTGCGTGAACAGAGATAGTTGGGGTACCATAGTCAGTAGCTAGATATGGATAGGGAGGCATAGAATACATATGATGAGCTACGACAATAGTTAAAGATCCTAACATAGCTAGGTTAAGAGCTAATTGAGCATGCCATGAAGTAGTTAAGATCTCGTAAAGACCTCTATGTCCTTCCCCTGTAAATGGACCTTTATGAGCTTCCAAAATATCCTTGAGGTTATGACCAATAACCCAATTGGTTTTATACATATGACCAGCGATTAGAAAAAGAACTGCAATAGCTAAATGGTGGTGTGCAGTATCGGTCAGCCACAGACCCCCCGTTACTGGGTTCAGTCCTCCACGAAAAGTCAAAAATTCTGAATATTTCGACCAATTCAGAGTGAAAAATGGGGTCAATCCCTCAGCGAAACTGGGATAAAGTTGAGCTAAAAGCTCACGATTTAAATTAAATTCATGAGGAAGTGGTATCTCTTTAGGGTCCACTCCAGCATCTAAGAGTTGATTAATAGGTAAAGAAACGTGTATTTGGTGTCCTGCCCAAGATAGAGATCCAAGTCCTAGTAACCCTGCTAAATGGTGGTTCAACATGGATTCTACATCTTGGAACCAAGCCAGATTTTGGAGCAGCTTTGTGATAATGGAACCAACCAGCAAAAAGCATTAACGCTGCAAAGATTAATGCACCAATTGCGGTGCAGTAAAGTTGCAATTCACTAGTTATTCCGGATGCTCGCCAAAGCTGGAAGAGACCAGAGGTGATTTGTATTCCTCGAAAACCTCCACCCACATCTCCATTCAAAATTTCTTGGCCTACTATTGGCCAAACTACCTGAGCACTGGGTTTTAATGTGAGTAGGATCGCCTAGCCATGCTTCATAATTGGAGAAACGAGCGCCGTAGAAAGTACATCCCACTTAGCCAAATAAATATGATGGCTAATTGACCAAAATGAGCACTAAATACTTTGCGAGAGATCTCTTCCAAATCATTAGTATGGCTATCAAATCGTGAGCATCAGCATGTAGGTTCCAGATCCAGGTGGTAGTATTGGGTCCCTTAGCTAGTGTCTTTGAGAAATGACCGGGTTTAGCCCATTTTTCAAAAGAGGTTTTAACAGGATCCCTCTCCACTACGATCTTTACTTCTTCCGGTGAACGAATGGTCATTGAGTTCTCCTCTTTCCAGACGAGACATGAGAAAAAACCCGCCGAATTTTTGAAAAAAAAAAAAAAAAAAAAATATATATATATATCTATATATTCTAAACTCGTCCCTCTCTTTATTTGCCAGTTTAGAACTGGAGCGACTATGATACGGAAGTCGCTTTGAGGCAGGTGTTCAAATTTATTATGACATATCTGATAGGTGCTTAATGGACCGTTACGAGATATAAAACTTTTCCGCCCAGTGGTAAAAAAGATATATCAATATGATACAATCCTTATCTTCATATCCAGATTTATTTATCCATATCTCTGGACCCATATGTTACAGATCTCTTTTATGATTCAAAAGAACTTTGAATTGATGAATATTAATGAATCTTTCATAAATTCTATTTCTGGACGGGATTTACTCATAAAAAGATTTTTTGAACAATCTATAGAAAGTATTCTTTTTTATATTTTCTATTTTTTGATAATGACAATGCAATAAGAGAAGCTAATTCGCTCGAATAGTATGATAAATTTCAGAATCTTGACAATTTCGCAGTATAGTAGTGGGGAGATTTTCATTCTCCAAAACGTCCTGTAATCTTTAACCGATTTTGTGCTTCGATATAATTGCTTGAGCAAGCGCTATAGCTTGTTTCCAATATTCAGCAGCTTGATCAAACCAAGCTTCCGCAATTTCAGGATCCTCCCTGTTGAATGGCCTGTTCTCCTCGGTCGGGATAGATCAACTTCTCAAAGTTTTCTTCCCTTAGAACCGTACTTGAGAGTTTCCTACCTCATACGGCTCAATTAACTATTCTTTAGTCCTTTACCCAAACTTCAAAATAGGATAAATACGTTCAGCTTAACCGAAAGAACAGAAATGGGTCAATGACATGAGTTTCAAACTTCACTTTCGATAAATGATCAGGTTTTATCTTTTCTCCCACCCTAAAAAGATGAAGTATTAGAAATAAAGAGATCTACTTCAGATTATCCAGATAAAAATCTTTTTAAGAGGTAACTAATCTATGTTCTGTATAGAAATTTTGAATATACTTATGCCTACCAGGAAAGTACTTCACGTCCTTTAGGATCTGATGCTACACCGCTGCTCAATAACCTAGTAAATCAACTCTATTACATTACATAAATAAATTCCTTATTTTTGCCCATGAGCAGATTTGATCGTATCAGCCCGAACTTTCAATAATTGATCTTATGGTGCTTTCTCTCCATCAATTGAATTGATATTTTTATCCATAGACTACCAGGCTATATTTACCCATTCATATTTGGGCTCCTATGAGGGATATTCTTTTGACTACAGCTGATAAAAAACCGTTGTTTTGGACGGTGCATATGTAGAAAGCCTCTTTTTTTTTTTCGTACTAGACGAATTCATTCTATAGTACAGATAGCCGCACGTAATGACAGATCAAGGCCGTATTATTAAGAGCTTGTGGTAAAGACGGGTTTCGTTCTAATGCTTGGAAATAATATTCTAAAGCCTTAGTATGTTCCCCATTACTTGTGTGGATAAGACCTATATTATATAATATATAACTTCGGTCATAGGGGTCAATTTCCGGTCGCATGGCTTCATAATAATTTTGTAAAGCTTCCGCATATTCCCTTCGGATTGAGCTGACATCGTTACGGTCGTTCATTCAATTGAAATGATCTCCGCTTCAAAACCGTACATGAGAATTTCACTCATACGGCTCCTCCTAAGTAATCAATTCAATTGACAAGAAAAAAGATTTTCCTTATGATTATGAATTAACAGGAACTAGTGTATTTCCAATGAATCTCTAGCTATCCTTCTTGCAAAGATTTTTTTTTCTAAATAACCAAGTATTTTAGTTTAGCACTAAAAACATAACCTCTAACAATTTCTTTGTCCTTAACGCACTGTCTTTTACGGGAATTATTCACTTCAACAGTCTCCGATGGTTCTAGCGGTATCCGAAGTACAAACGAGATGGATGTTTGTTGCCTCAACCATTCTAACTAGCCCTTCATAAAAAGGTCATATTATAACGAAGCATTTGTGTTGTCGATTTTAACGCGTAGTGCTTTTTCCCCTATGCACACCTATCATATAGATTTGATCATTAACATCTATGTAATAGATATAACCTTTCGCTCAATACTAGAATCTCAGAAGATCAAAGCATCTAAGGCTGCATAAATCGGGGATACACGACAGAAAGAATTGTTCTATTTCTAAAACTCACCTTCACTAAGCGTAAGTTTTAACTTAATAAATATCCCGCCATTCTACGAAACGAGAAAAAGTAGAAAGAACAAAAAATCAAATCACACCATCTCTGTAATAGGTAAATGCCTTTTTCTCCCTGAAGCCATTGGGATTATCTGCAATAAGTATATCCGCTACAATTGTGAAAGTCTTGTCGATAAAATTGTCATTTCTCTGAGATCTAGGCATAGTTAATTAATAAATTTGATAATTTCTTTCATTCCCCATACGGAAATGATTCCATGAACAAAATTATTTTCCAATGCACAATAGCATAATAAATCAATTTCCTTATGATCGCAAATATGTAAACTGAATAAAGAAAAATTGGGGAATATTTGAAAGAGTTCATTAAATTGATTGATGAACAATCAAAAAAAAATTTGAGAAAATGTTTATATCTATATAATGCGAATCTAAGAAGTTTCGCGCTCGTTTGCTCATGACCCCAACGATAAAACGAGTAAGTAAACGGCAAATTGGTGAACATAAAATGAGAAAATGATGGTTGTTGTTTGTGCATACTTATTTTATTCTAAAACATAGAATTTATTGAGTATATAAGAATATAGTCATTATGATAGAATTTGTATCATTATGGTACAATTTGTACCATTAATTCTTACCGACCGAAGAATTATTCTTAATATATAGGATCATTATGGATCAATAGATCTGGCTTAATTTCACAATTGGATCGGCAAATAAAAACCCGAATAATCTAACAATAATAGGATTAGATCGATGAAAAATGAAAATATCTTGAAATAAGAAGAAAATAAGTTTGGTAAAATACTCTTTTGTCTTTATTCATAAATACTTGACTTATGCAAAAGTCAAGTATCACTTTAATAATTTAGAAAAGACTTGTTGTTTTCATTTTGTAGACAAATAAAGGATCGTGTAGGAAAGATGGCTGAGCGGTTCAAGGCGTAGCATTGGAACTGCTATGTAGACTTCTGTTTACCGAGGGTTCGAATCCCTCTCTTTCCGTATATTCGTATTCTTTTTTTGCATCGTTTTCTCATGAATCTAAACCCAATAGCATGGTTTCATTTTCCCACAATCCTCCTTCCATGTCGGAATAGAGAAAATCAAAAATATTTGAATAATATTGACAATGACATTGTCATGTAACATACAGAGGGACAGATGTGCAGAAATCCTTTCTTTTCATTCCCTTTCAATTGGGAATAATTTAAACTCGACGGGAATAGTATTCTACGACCAATAATTCATTAATCTTCAAACCGATACGCTTATTATCTATTATTTTTTTGACTAATCCCACTATATTGTGACTTTTGTTTAATCCGATTTAAATGGGGTGCACCCTCATTTTATCCTTCTGAAAAATATCTATATTTTTATTAATTATATTTCTCAATCCCTGTTTTTCTTTTATAGAGATTAAATCTTGGGGTTTGCAACGATAACTTGGTATATCTACTATACGACCATTGACCAGGATATGCCTATGGTGACTAATTGTCTGGCTTCAGGAATAGTAAGCGCCATACCCAATCGAAAAGGATATTATCCAAGCGCATTTCAAGTAATTGTAATAGAACCTGACCTGTTGATCCCTTGGCTCTTCTAGCAATACGAACATATTGAAGTAATTGGCGCTCTGGAAGTCCGTAATGAAAACGTAATCTTTGTTTTTCTTTTAGACGTACAGGATATTTAGAAGGTTTAAGAGGTTTAGAATGTTTTTTTTTAATAGGCTTTTGAATTCTGTTGGGTGTTTTCTTACTTAGTCCTGGTAAAGTTTTGAGACGCGTTTATTATTTTTAAACGAGGTCCGCGATACGGGACATAAAAAACTCCTTATTTCAAGAAATGAACAAATAATGTTGGAAAGAGGATTAATATAAACAGCACGAATATTGGAATGATTATAGAGAAACAAATTATCTTCAATTTTGAAAATATTGTAGAGAGAAAAAAAGATATGTTTCAATCATTGATTTCGTTTCTAGTTGAAACGAATCATGCTACGACAGACCCGGCGGACGACGATCCGAAAAGGAAGAGTCTTTTCCTTATTTCATAGATTTTAACAATCTATGGTTGATAATGGTAAGAAATGAAAAGAATAAAAACGAGCCAGCTATCGGGATCGAACCGATGACCATCGCATTACAAGTGCGACGCTCTCACCTCTGAGCTAAGCAGGCTCATATGCATGCAGTATGCAGTCACATACTTATTGGCTGGAAATTAAAAGATCTCTTCGAAATCGCTCGAATTATAGCGAATCGAATTATAATAATGCAATTCAGATTAAAATGAAACATTGCGTCAATTTATATGAATTGATTATTAAAAACAGATATATGGGGCGTGGCCAAGCGGTAAGGCAGCAGGTTTTGGTCCTGTTATTTCGAAGGTTCGAATCCTTCCGTCCCAGGTGGAACAGTATTATTGGAAATAAAAAAAAAAAAAGACTCTATTTATAGAACGGAAATATGATTTCAATAAGATCTAAATAAAGAAAGGGATATTTTGCGGTATAGGATGGGAATACAGATAACAACATTACATCAAAAATGCAGAAAGAATATAATGCTCATGCAAATGCAATAATTGATGGGATATTATGATTTCGTTCTACAATAAGGGGATATGGCGGAATCGGTAGACGCTACGGACTTAAATTTTTTGAGCCTTGGTATGGAAACTTACAAGTGATAGCATCCAAAATCAGGGAACCTGGGATATTTGAATGGGCAATCCTGAGCCAAATCCGATTTCTAGAGACAATAGTTTCCTTTCCGAGAAAGGGATAGGTGCAGAGACTCAACGGAAGCTATTCTAACGAATCAACATAATTTGGATTGGATACAATCCATTATTTACATAATGTCTTTTGTATTTTATTGAACGCTTGAAAAAGCGTTATATATCACCAATAAACAAAAATAACGATTAGAGTTCTAGGTTTGTTTTGAAAGAATATGCCTAGCATCAAATTGATTGAAATTGAAGGATTTTTCATTCCATTTTTGTTAATTGGACGAGGATAAAGATAGAGTCCAATTCTACATGTCAATGTCAACCACAATGAAAATTGGAGTAGGAGGAAAATCCGTTGGTTTTATAGATCGTGAGGGTTCGAGTCCCTCTATCCCCAGGTTATCTGTTTTATTTTCGATTTGTTAGATATGTTCTTAAGAACATAAGAAGTTATCATTATATGATAAATTTGTGTCTGCTTCTCTTATATATACATCTGTGTATATAACTGTATATAACATATAATAATAATAAATATATATATATATATATATATAAATATATTATTATGTTTTTATTTGTATCGTTGTTTTTACTCATTCAAATGCTGTCTTTTACCTTTTTTGTTTTTAGTTGACAGGAGTTTGGTTACTGTGCTAGTATGATGCACAGGGGAACAGCCGGGATAGCTCAGTTGGTAGAGCAGAGGACTGAAAATCCTTGTGTCACCAGTTCAAATCTGGTTCCTGGCATATATATTAATATACTTAATATACTTTTATAAGTATGAAAAAGGATTAGTAGACCTTAATAATATAATGATTAGAAAATAACTAATAATAATATTGATGATTTACGAATAAATAATCATCAGTGATTCTATGTTATTGAATCCATAGGAGTTGGTCCAAGTTATTTCAAAGGGGATAAAAAAACGACTTGAAATAACTCGAACTAGAGAGCAATTTTCTCTATTTCATTCGTATTAATATCTTCTCGTAAAAAAAAAAAGAACTAGGCCTATTCGATAGTTTCAATCCTTTGGAAGATTCAAAAAAAATGATTACGATTAATAGAAAGATTGAGAAAAAATAGCTTCTACCTTAGCATTATATAAAAATAGAACTAGATCGGGGTAAAGACCAATACCTATGATTGGTAGAAAGAGACAGATCAAAATAAAAAGTTCGCGTGGTCCCGAATCTTTAAAATAAGGATTCGGGACATTCAAAACCTTATATCCATAGAACATTCGACGTAACATAGATAACAAATAAATGGGGAGTTAATATCATTCCAATTGCCGCTATTGCAGTAATAATGATCCGAAAGGTCGAAGAATAATTATGATTAGTAATTATACCCAAAAATATCATAAATTCTGCTACAAAACCACTCCATTCCTGGCAATGCAAGAGAAGCCATTGAAAAGCTACTGAACATAGTAAAGATTTTAGGAATTGGTATAGCGATTCCTCCCATTTCATCAAGAAAAAGAGTACGTATCCTATCATAACTGGTTTCCTACCAAGAAAAAAAGTGGCAGCACCAATTAATCCATGAGAAATCATTTGCAAAATGGCTCCATTGAGACCTGTATATGTCATGGAACCAATTCCTATAATTACAAAACCCATATGAGATATTGATGAATAGGCCTATCCTTCTTTTCAAATTGCGTTGACCCATAGAAGTTAGAGCTGCATAGATAATTTGCACTGCTCCTATTATAATCAACCACGGCGAAAACAAAGAATGAGCATGAGGTAGCAATTCCATATTGATCCGAATCACCCGTATCCCCCCATTTTCAATAGAACTCCGGCCAAAAGCATACATGTACTATAATGTGCTTCCCCATGAGTATCCGGTAACCAGGTATGGAAAGGGAAGATTGGCAATTTTTTTGCATAAGCGATCAAAAACCCTAAATATAAGAGTATTTCAAGTGCGATGGGATAATCTTTTTTAGCTAATAATTCGAAATCGAATGCTGGTCCATGAGATCCATAGAGACCCATACTTAAAGCTCCCATTAAGATAAAAATGGAACCACCCGCAGTATACAAAAGAAATTTTGTGGCTGAATAGAGACGTCTTTTTCCCCCCCACATGGATAAAAGTAAGTACACAGGAATTAGTTCCAACTCCCACATGAGAAAGAAAAGTAGAATATCTCGAGAAGCAAATAATCCCAATTGGCCACTGTACATTGCCAACATCAAGAAATACAATAATCGCGGATTCGAGTAACTGGCCAAGCAGCTAAAGTAGCTTAAGTAGTTACAAATCCCGTAATAAAATAAGTCCAATGGAAAATCCATCAATTCCCAGTTTCCAATGGAAAATGAATAAGGTTTATCCAGTTATAATCCTCTTCCAATTGGATTAATGAATTATCAAAATGATAATGATAACGGAATATATAGGTCATTAAAAGAAGATCTAATAAGCAAATACCTAGAGTATACCATCGAATCATTTTATTTCCTTTATAGGGAAATAAAGGGATTAATAACCCCGCAGATATGGGCAAATAACAATTATTGTTAACCAAGGTAAATTACTCATAATGAAGAGAAAAGAGACTTTCGATATCAAAACCCATGCTTTCATTTTTGGGTCGAGTATGGGTTTTGATCAGTGAAAGAGGAAAAGGAGAATGAAAAATATATATGGGATGAATCTAACTATTTTTCTTTTTTGATGGATCAGTAAGCTAGACCCATACTGCGCGTTGTTTCATGCCATAAATATACACGTACACTTAAGAAATCCGTTGGACAAGCCGATTCACACCTCTTACAACCTACGCAGTCTTCTGTTCTTGGAGCAGAAGCAATTTGCTTAGCTTTACATCCTTCCCAAGGTATCATTTCTAATACATCTGTGGGACACGCTCGATACACACTGGGTACAACCAATACATGTATCATAAATTTTGACTGAATGTGCCATTGAATCTAAAGAACTCTATAAAAACTGTTTCATTGAATAAGATTTTTTAATATATGGCCAATGACGATATATTATGAATATCAAGCAAATCAATAATTGTATTATCGGTGATATAATGAATAGATTCGGATTCTATCTGTTTGATTTATAAAACAGACAGATTTGACCGAATCTGGTCTAATCGTGTTAAACAGATCATTTGAATAATGAGTTAAATATGAATTATGCTCTTGATTGATCGTAATACTTATTTGAAATCTCTAGAAAATAAAAGATCTAGATCTATTTTTAGAGAGACAAGCCTAGTATCCATTTGAATAGTAATAGGTATACAAATTTCTCGATCTCTATTACCATTTTGACAAATTAAATTGATCGATACGAGTTGATTTTCTGTTACGATATATTGCCAAACAATAGCTAAACCAATAGCTGCTTCAGCAGCAGCAATAGCTATAACAAAGATCGAAAAGATATCCCCCTTTACTTGTCTACTATCAAAAAAATCTGAGAATGTTACTAGGTTTAAATTAACCGCATTGAGTATTAGCTCAAGACACATAAGTGCTTTAACCATGTTTCGACTTCTTACTAGTCCATAAATACCGATAGAGAATAAATAAGCACCTAAAATAGCGCATGTTCGAGCATAATAGAGGAACTCCTCATACCTTGATCTCTTCAGATACAAACAAAAGTGATAGTTTTTTCTAATTTACCATTATCGAAAGAAAAAAAATGATACGATGTCGCACGAGAGCTTTCATTTTCAAACTGTTTCTTCTCGACGAGCTATAGTAATGGCTCCTATAAGAGCAACTAGAAGAATTAGAGAAATAAGTTCGAATGGAAGGAAAAAATCAGTGGATAAATGAGCCCCAATACGTTGAATATTGCTTGTTAAATCTCGTTCTAACATTTGATCTGATTTTTGAGTCAGAGATATTCCGAACCATGATATGTTCAAGATAATAGTAATTAACGAACAAAAAAGACTTGTACAAACTATTGAAGTAATGCTATCTCCGACAGTCCAGGGAGGGGCATAATTGGGATATTTTGGATTATTCATCAACATCACGGCAAATAGAATCAAAATATTAACAGCTCCTATGTAGATCAGGATTTGTGCAACAGCTACGAAATCCGCATTCAGTATAATATAGAAAAAAGAGATACAAATTAGAACTAACCCCAATGAAAGAGCGGAATAAATTATATTAGTAATTAATACTACTCCTATACCTCCTAATATAAGACTTAGCGTTAGAGGAGCCAACAAAAGAATATCATATATCGATTCAGATCGATTCATTATGTGTACAATAAGTTTGAATATTATTTCCTCCCATTCACTAAATAAAAAGTTACCCTATTTACCTATATGCTATACTGGATTTGTAATTTCATTTGATATGGGCACTGATTAATTAATCTATAGATCAATAATAGATTCCGATCAATCACACATGTGACATTATTAATGGAATGTCAATAGAATTATTCATTAATTACTGATTTGTCAAAAAAAAAGATTTTGTTTATTAGATACTCTTTGATCGCAGCGCAATCTGAATAATCGTAGAAATTATTGAATCATAAAATTTGTCCGTAGTTTCTTCAGACATACTAAGTTAATATGTTATGTTGAGCTCGGAATTGTTTGAATTGTTAAATCTTCAACAACGGATATTGGTAAACGTCCTAAAGCAATATGATCATAATTTAATTCATGACGATCATAGGTCGAAAGTTCATATTCTTCAGTCATCGCTAGACAATTTGTGGGGCAATATTCGACACAATTTCCACAAAAGATACAAATTCCAAAATCAATACTATAATTTTCCAATCGTTTTTTCCCCATATCTATTCCGACTTTCCAATCCACAACAGGTAGATTGATCGGGCATACACGGACGCATACTTCACAAGCAATACATTTATCAAATTCAAAGTGGATCCTCCCGCGAAATCGTTCTGATGGGATCCATTTTTCATAGGGATATTGAATAGTAATAGGTAAACGATTCATGTGATATAAGGTAACAAAAAAACCTTGCCCAATGTATCTCGCAGCCTGTATTGCTTGTTCACTATAATTCATAAACCCAGTTACCATGGAGAACATGTGTAAAATCTCCTTGAATAATCATTTCATAGAAATTTCTTTCTCTTCATAGATTTGATCTATCAAATTTGGATATATTGCAAAATTGATAAAAACCTCTTCACGAAGAAGAAAAGAGAGTTAGTTACAATAAAATAAGTTGGAAAGAGGCTGTTAGTAACAGATTACCCAAAGCAATAGGTAAAAGAAATTTCCACCCAAGATCCAATAATTGGTCCATTCTTATCCTAGGCAAGGTCCATCTTGCCGTGATAGAAATAAATAAGAACAGATAGGCTTTAGCTAATATAATTAGGATCCCGATTGTTATATTAACGACCCCGCTAATTCCAGAAATAGAATCCCATTCAAAATGTTCCAGAATGGGTATGAATGGAATTGATAAGTTCCATCCGCCCAAGTAAAGAACTGTCACAAAGAATGAAGAAGCTAATAGATTTAGGTAAGAAGCAACGTAAAATAAACCAAATTTGATACCCGAATATTCAGTTTGATAACCCGCTACCAATTCTTCTTCCGCTTCGGGTAAATCAAAGGGCAATCTTTCACATTCTGCCAGAGATGAGATGAAAAAAGCTAAAAACCCTATAGGTTGACGCCACAAATTCCATCCTAAAAAACCATATCTGCACTGTGCTTCAACTATATCAATTGTACTTGAACTATTGGATAATTATAGTCGACAGAAACATCACTGTTTTCATCTCTATTCCAAAACCGTACGTGAAACTTTCACTTCATACGGCTTCTCAATGGTCATTAAGAAATAAAGAAAAAAAAGCACCAGATCATAAATTGAACCAATGAGATTCCGTCTGCTACAAATAATAGGAGCTTTTGAACCTATCTTAACCTTCAGTATTTTTTTGCCAGAGAAAGAAAACTGTGTAAAGGATTACTTCGTTCTGGATAGCCATTTTTGATTTAAGTAGATAGAAACATATTGTAGATCGGGGTTTTGGGGAAGTACCACTTGATCATCCCTACCAATGTCAAGTCCTTATTGTTATCCCATTTCTATGGAAATATCTTTGGTCTAGATATCAGTTTCTTTTTTTCACTAATCTTTTTTATATCTTGGTGTTTCTCACCATCTACCTTTGCTTGATTTTTAGTATATATGACAGTAACTTCATACTTTTCTTTTGTCCTTTGCCTCCCCGCTATTGGGCCCCGATGACTAATATATGAGCTGGGGTACACAGTTTTCACTGATTGTGCATGCTCTCACTCTTGTACATGGGGGATGGGACTTAATCATCTTACTGCAAGATTTGTAAACTGTTTGATCTCACCCATATGACTATCTAGTTTTTTGATCGGAATATTCATCCCATTCACTTCTGTTTTTCCCTTTTTTAGTTATTAATAAAAAGAGGGAAAAATGAATCTCATATTCCAACGAATCACACGTAGAGATATAGATAACACACATAAAGCTAAAGGAATTTCATAACTAATAGCTTGAGCAGCAGCTCGGAGACCACCTAAAAAAGAATATTTATTATTGGATCCATATCCTGCTATAAGCAGTCCAAGGGGAGCAATACTTGAAATTGCAATCCAAAAGAAAACGCCTATACTAAGATCAATTAAAACAATGTGGCGACCAAAGGGAATTACTAAATAGCCTAAAAAAATAGGTATCACTACTACTGCTGGACCAATACTAAATAACCAAATATCCCCCCTAGATGGGATAATATCCTCTTTTAGCAGTAGTTTTATTCCATCCGTCAAAGCTTGAATAATTCCCAAAGGACCGGCGTATTCAGGTCCAATGCGTTGTTGTATTCCCGCAGATATTTTTCTTTCGAGCCATACAATAACTAATACTCCTATCGTAATTCCCAATAGAAGGATAATTATGTCAATTAGAATCCATATAAAACTATATATTTCTTTTGAAAATCCCAATCGAGAAAATAAATTGATAGCTTGTTCTTCGAGATCTGCTATATTAATCACCATTTTAACGATCAACCTCTCCCATAATGATATCTATACTACCCAAAATCGTCATGATATCGGCTAATTTCATCCTTTTAACCAGTTGAGGAGGAATCTGCAAATTAATAAAACCAGGTGGTCGGATTTTCCATCTCCAGGGAAAAATGTTATCATCTCCTATAAAAAAAATTCCTAATTCCCCCTTGGGAGCTTCTACTCTCACGTAATGTTCTTGTTTTGATAACTCAAAAGTAGGGGATTGCGAATCTTTTCCCTTATTTAAACGTCGAACCTCTAAATTCTCATAGGGACCTCCCGGAATTATTTCTAGGGCCTGTCTAATTATTTTTATAGATTCTTTCATTTCTCCGATTCGAAGCAAATAACGAGCTAACGAATCTCCTTCTTTTTGCCATTGGATTTCCCAATCCAATTCATCATAACATTCATAATGATCCACTTTACGAAGATCCCATTGGATTCCGGAAGCTCGTAGCATGGGTCCTGATAAACTCCAATCTATTGCTTCTTCTCTACTAATAATGCCTCCTCCCTCAACTCGTTTTAAAAAGATAGGATTGCATGTAATAAGTCTTTCATATTCTGTCACTTTTGAAAGAAATAATAGCAAAAATCGAAGCATTTATCTACCCAACCGTAGGGTAAATCTACAGCTACTCCTCCAATACGGAAATAATTATGCATCATTCGCATGCCCGTGGCAGCTTCAAATAAATCATATATCATTTCCCTCTCTCTTAAAATATAAAAGAAAGGAGTCTGCGCACCAATATCAGCCATGAAAGGTCCAAGCCATAACAAATGAGAAGCTATACGACTTAACTCTAGCATAATCATTCTAATATAGCTGGCCCTTTTAGGTATTTGAATATTTTCCAATTTTTCTGGTGCATTAACCGTTATTGCCTCTGTGAACATAGTAGCTAAATAATCCCATCGTGTTACATAGGGGAGATATTGAACAATTGTTCGGCTTCTCAGCAATTTTCTCCATACCTCTATGTAAATAACCTAATATAGGTTCACAGTCAATAACATCTTCACCATCTAGAGTACAATAAGTCGAAGAACACCATGCATTGATGGATGATGAGGACCCATACTTACCATCATGAGGTCTTTCTCCCTAGCAACCATAATCATAACTCTTCCCCGGTTAAAAAAATCAATGAGAACAAAAGAAAGAATGACTCATTAGGATCCGGAATTTAATAAAACATAATTTCTTCAAATTTCGTTCAAAATTAACGCAGTCCACGAATATCTAATTGATCGATTAAACGTTTGTAACGAAGTCTATCTTTCTTGAACAGATAAATCAGAAGTCGTTTACGTTTACCCCACAATTTTCCACAAACCTCTTTGGACGAGTAGTCTCTTCCGTGCAGGTCCAAATGTTCAGTAAGTTTTTGAATTCGACTGGTTAAATAACATACTTGAGATTCAACAGATCCTCTTTGTTCTCTAGGAATCAAAGAGGACGAACAGACAATTTTTTGATCATAAAAAAAATATTTCCAAGTTCAATATTATTGATTTAATTTAGAGTAAGACAAAAGAATGAGATCCATTTCTTTTTGTTCATGGTCTATATATTCCTACGTTTCGATCGAATTAGAATAAAGCGACCATATCAGCAAGATTGAATGTCGGAGTTTATCCGGTATTATTCAAAAGAATGATACACTCTCCTTTTCCATTGAGAAAGAAAAAAAGGATGACGGAATGATTAATAAATTCCCGATCTTTAAGATCAAAAAGAAGGGCTGTAGTGGATTATAGAACCGTGTCCCTTGATCTTTCCAAGTACCTCCAAGAGACCCTAGAGATTCCCATTGCTCCTCTCTAGGGTCTTGGAGGGTGTACTATAGTTACACCACTTCCTCTAATTTATTCATTATTTTGGGGATCTTCTTCATCCGTTCCTTTGCTAAGGTAGGAAGAAAAACCCTTGGGTTTTTTTTCCCATTAGTAGGTCTCTCGGGAGGTTCAGTAGGTCTCTCGGTATGTTCGGGCTTGGTCCTATTATTTTCACCTCATCCCTTCTCACCGAAAAAAAACTCTCTTAAAGAAGAATAACTCGTAACATAAGAAAGAGCTTTTCTTGCGTCCGAATTTGCTTTTTTCCTCCAAACCTTGTTACGATGCTGTTTTTTGGATTTAGAGGTGCGTTTTTTTGGTACAGCCATAATATTTTTATAGTTCAATTTTATTTAGAAAAAAAATATCAAATTTTTGAATATTCTATATTTTTTTATTTGTAAACTTCTTATATTATATATCTTTAAATTCAATTCATTTTATAGTTTAGTTCCATTTTATTTAGAAAAAAATGATAGAATATTCTATCGTTTTTTTCTTGCATTTTGCAACCTTATTAGAGAATATTTACTAGTATAGAAGATCCACGATACAATTGATAACAATATCAATTCTTACATACGTATATCGAATTTTGAGTAAATGAAAACCTATGTCATTTTAACAGATTCATTATTTCTCATCTTAAGAATTCCAATTGGTTTAATTTTCTATTCAATTCTATTCTTAATACTACTATTGATCTACAATAGAAAATTTCATAAATAAGAATGTGTGTGTACATGACTAATAGCTCAGTACCTAGACTGAAAAAGAGTTCCTTCTTGCTCATCTTACAATATTTGATTAGTATCAGTATTGACCGGTGCAAATCTTTTGCAGAAAAAAGATGAAAAAAGGTCACAATAAATATGAAATCGATAGGATTGCATCCCATATTCTATCGTTCTTGTTTATTTATGATCTACTATCGTTTTTATTTTATTCTCTCAGGGTCTAGTGGATTGGAAACCAAACCAAGAATGTGGAATATCAAAATATTGAGAATAATGATTTAATCTTCCTATGGAATTTATATACAAATATGCTCGGGTCGTACCTTTCCTTCCGCTTTCAGCTTCTGTACCAATCGGATTAGGATCCTTTTTTTTTCCAGGAGCAACTAAGAGTGTTCGCCGTACATGGGCTCTTATTAGCATTTTTCTGTTAAGCGTAGCTATGTTTCTTTCTTTCAATTTGTTCTTGCAACAGATTACCGGCGGTCCCATCTATCGGTATTTCTGGTCCTGGGTTATCAATAATAAGTTTTCATTAGAATTAGGCTATTTGATTGATCCACTTACTTCCATTATGTTAGTTTTAGTTACAACAGTTGGAACCATGGTTATGATCTACAGCGATAATTATATGTCGCATGATAAAACATATGTGAGGTTTTTCGCTTACCTTAATTTTTTCAATGCTTCTATGCTGGGGTTAGTTATTAGCCCTAATTTATTACAAATATATTTTTTTTGGGAATTAGTAGGAATGTGCTCCTATTTATTGATAGGTTTCTGGTTTACGCGACCCAGCGCGGCTAATGCTTGTCAAAAAGCATTTATAACTAATCGTGCAGGGGATTTTGGACTCTTATTAGGAATCCTAGGTTTTTATTGGGTAACAGGTAGTTTTGAATTTCAATATTTGTTTGAAAAATTCAACGAATTGACTGCCGTTGATGGGGTTGGTTCGCTCTTTTTTACTTCGTGTGCTTTTCTCTTATTTTTAGGTCCAGTAGCCAAATCTGCACAATTTCCACTTCATGTATGGTTACCTGATGCTATGGAAGGGCCTACTCCTATTTCAGCTCTTATACATGCCGCTACTATGGTAGCAGCAGGAATTTTTCTTGTAGCTCGGTTGTTTCCTCTTTTTAAAGCTCTACCTTTAATAATGTATCTTATCTCTTGGATAGGTGGAATAACAGCTCTATTGGGAGCTACTATGGCTCTCGCTCAAAAAGATCTTAAAAAAGGCTTGGCTTATTCTACTATGTCTCAATTAGGTTACATGATGTTAGCTCTAGGGATAGATTCTTATCGAATCGCTCTGTTCCATTTGATTACACATGCTTATTCCAAGGCATTATTGTTCCTAGGATCCGGATCAGTCATCCATTCCATGGAACCCATTGTTGGATATTGCCCCAGTAAAAGTCAGAATATGGCTCTTATGGGTGGTTTGAGGAAATATATGCCAATTACGGGAATCACTTTTCTTTTAGGGACACTTTCTCTTTCTGGTATTCCACCTTTTGCTTGTTTTTGGTCTAAAGACCAAATTCTTAGTGATAGTAAGTTATATTCTCCCATTTTGGGGGGAATAACTTGGTTCACAGCAGGATTAACTGCCTTTTACATGTTTCGTATGTATTTACTTACTTTTGAAGGGGACTTCCGCGTCAATTTAGTGAATTCATATAACAACCATATTACATTATATTCGACTTCTATGTGGGGAGAGGAGGAATCCGGGATATCAAATAGAACGAGAGCGGATTCTATGTCGAATCAAATTATAGGAAGCAATAATTCCTTTTCCAAAGAAGCATTTCAAATTTCCGAAGGATTGTACAAAAAGAACAGAGGTTTGGTTGTCACTTATCCTTTCTTCCATAAGGGATCTTTTGCATATCCGAAAGAATCGGGCAAGACAATGCTATTTCCTTTAGTTGTATTGGGAATATTTACTCTGTTTGTTGGATTGATAGGAGTTCCTTTTTTTCGAAGCGGAATGAGTTATGACATATTATCTCAATGGTTTACTTCAGCGATGACTCCTTTTGATAAGAAACATCCGGAGAATTGGTCCGAATTTTTCATAGACGCAATCCCCTCAGTTGGTATAGCATTTCTCGGTATATTTATTGCCTGTATTCTACATAGACCTATTTACTTCTTATCAAAGGATGTATATCCTAAAACAAATCCTAATATGAAGATTTTTATGGACCAATCGATTAATATTATATATAATTGGTCTTTTTATCGGGCTTATATAGACATATATTATGACATAATCTTGATTAAAGGTATACGAGGATTAGCTGAAACAAGTCATTCATTTGATCAATGGGCAATTGATGGAATCCCAAATGGAGTAGGTTTTTTAGGTCTTTTTGTAGGAGAGGAAATGAGATGCTTAGGAGGGGGACGTATATCTTCCTATATATTTTTTTCTTTATTTTGTATACTAATATCTATATTAATATATTACTATTTATTTTCATAATGAAATAATGAAAATTTTCACCATAGAAAACTAGAATGTATA
>BSBK01014902.1:0-2500 GCA_027943335.1 Chamaecyparis obtusa | reverse complement strand
TACTCGAAAAACAAAAATGTCCTCAAAAGAATTGAACGAGAAGCCGTATGAGGTGAAATTCTCATGTACGGTTTTGTATAGTGGCAGTAGAGGTAACTTTTCTGTCAACTTTTCCACTATCACCCCTAAAAAACCAAACTCTGCCTTACGCAAAGTCGCTAGAGTACGATTAACTTCTAAATATGAAATCACTGCTTATATACCTGGCATTGACCATAATTTACAAGAACATTCTGTAGTATTAGTAAGAGGTGGAAGAGTTAAGGATTTGCCCGGTGTTAAATATCACATAATTCGAGGAATCTTAGATGCTGTCTCAGTCAAAAATCGGAAACAAGGGCGTTCTAGTGCGTTGTATATTCTTATCTAAGATTTGTATCATTTTATGATGATGCCATGTCAATTGCTAAAAACATGTAAAGTATATGGCTAACCCAATAACGAACGTTTTATAAGGGGACTAGAGCAGGCTAAAACAATAAGGATAATATATGTCTAAGGTTTAATATTGAATTCATTTGATAAGTTTTCCCTTACTTAGTGTGTGTTAATATAAAATTGGAAATGTCTTGACTTTTTTGGAGCAGATTCAATTCAAATAGCATTGATTTAAAACACCCTTTCCTTTTTTTATACTCTTTTTAAAACCTAAGGACCTAATCGTATAGATATAGAAAATACAAGATTTCTAATCATAGCAAAAGAAAGGAAACGGATACTCAATTGAGAATGAGTAAACATAATTCTATGCATAAGAATATATATTATATCATATATATAATATGCAGATAGAATCATGTGGAAAGCCGTATTCGACGAAAGTCGTATGTACGGTTTGGAGGGAGATCTTTGCCGCCTTTAGAGATCCACCCTACAATATGGAGTTAAAAAGCCGAAATAAGTAATGATTAGTCTTTATGAAATAAATTTATGAACCTTTTTCACACTCATGTCACGTCAAAGTACTGTAGAAAAGAAAATTGATAAATTTGATCCGATTTATCATAATCGATTAGTTAACATGGTCGTTAACCGTATTCTTAAACACGGAAAAAAATCATTAGCTTATCGAATTTTTTATCAATCTCTAGAAAAGATTCACGAAAAAACAGAGAAAAATCCACTAATTGTTCTACGTCAAGCAATAGACAAATTAACTCCCAAATTGATAGTAAAATCAAAACGTGTAAGTGGATCCACTTATCAAGTTCCGATTGAAATAAAAGAGAAAGAAGGAAAAATACTTGCTATTCGTTGGTTATTAGAGTCATCCCGAAAACGTTCTGGTCCAAATATGCAATTCAAATTGAGTTACGAAATAATGGATGCTGCCAGAGAGAAAGGCAATGCTATACGCAAGAAGGAAGAGATTCATAAAATGGCAGAATCCAATAAAGCTTTTGCACATTACCGTTAATCCATTAACTATATAAAATAGATCTACAGATCTATTCCATTCTGATCAATAAAAGAAAACTTACTTTATCAAAATTTTATTGGAACGAAAACGAAAGGAAAAGAAGAATGAAAAAGAAATCATAGATAAATGATAATAAGGAGATTCTAAAGAAAATGTTGCTTAAATATTAATTGAAGTTACTAACTAATGATCCGGACAAAATGAAAAATGCATTTTCAATTAATACCTTTAAATCATTTTTATGAAAGAATTTCATTTGCTTCTCTTCTATGGAAGTTCCATTTTTCCAGAATGCATCCTTATTTTTGGCCTATTTCTTCTTCTAGTAATCGATTTCATTTCTGATCAGAAAAAGACAACTTGGTTCTATTTCATCTCTTTAACAAGTTTAGTGCTAAGCATAGCTTTTTTGTTATTTCAATGGAGAGAAGAACCTACGATCAGTTTTTTTGGTAATTTCCAAACAAACAATTTTAATAAAATATTTCGGTTTCTCATTTTATTATGTTCCACTTTATGTATTCCTCTATCCGTGGAATACATTCAATGTACAGAAATGGCTGTAACAGAGTTTTTGTTATTCATATTAACAGCTACTTTAGGAGGAATGTTTTTATGTGGTGCTAATGATTTAACAACTATCTTCGTATCTTTAGAATGTTTAAGTCTATGTTCTTATCTATTATCTGGATATACCAAAAGAGATGTACGGTCTAATGAGGCTATTATGAAATATTTACTTATGGGTGGAACAAGTTCTTCCATTCTTGCTTATGGTCTTTCTTGGCTATATGGTCTATCTGGAGGTGAGATTGAAATTCAAGAAATAGCCAATGGTCTTATAAATACACAAATGTATAACTCTCCAGGAATTTGGATTGCACTTTTCTCTATAACGGTAGGAATTGCATTCAAGCTTTCTTTAGTTCCTTTTCATCAATGGACCCCCGATGTATATGAAGGAGTGCGATTCGTTTTACAAATAGAAACTCTATAGACATGTGGAAAAAAGATTGTTATTCCCACTTGGACTAAGACATAACTTTTACCAAAAATTTGAATTGAATTAAGGTAAAGCAA
>BSBK01014901.1:0-81627 GCA_027943335.1 Chamaecyparis obtusa | reverse complement strand
ATATATATAAATATATATATATATATATATATATATATATATATATATATATATATATATATATATATATATAATATATATATATATATATATATATATATATTATATATATATATATATATATAGTATATATATATATATTATATATATATATATATATTATTATGTATGTATGTATGTATGTATGTATGTATGTATGTATGTATGTATGTATGTATCAAACACAATTTCTTTAGTTTCAACATTGAGGATACACTATTCTAAAATCTATGAAGTATTGTCCTAATTTTCTTATAGAAAGTTTGGTGTGGAGATAATAACTTAACTAGATTGATGCTATAATATAAAAAATGTTAGGTCGTCTGAACCTACACACAAATATTTAAAGTCATGGTATAGGCTTGAGGATTCTTATACTTAAGTCTTTACATATTTTAGTTATGTACTGGGACTTCAAGATAAGATATCTTCAAGGGATACCTTCAATGTTTGGATCATGATTTCAAGCCTCGACCTCCTCCCACAGGGAAAGGTCATCGTATTTCTGCTTGAGCTTTGTCTTTGACTACCTCATCAATCATTGATTCAGGTGCTTCACACCATATGTCACACTCACTTGGATTCATTACCTCACTTTCTTATAGTGTTACTTCACAGATTGTAGTTGGTGAATTAGCACTACTTTCAGTTAAAACTTCTGAAACTATTTCATTAGATGGTGGTTCTCTACAAGATGTTCTTTGGTTCCTACCTTTTCTACAAACCTCTTATTTTTTAATCAGATTTGTCATTCTGGCTCTGGTAAGACAGTTGAGTTCTCACCACGTAATAAGGTTATTCGAGACCTCCATGATCCTGACCTTGTTGTAGCTACTAGGAGTGTTGATTCAGAGACTCACTTATACTAATTTCATGGCATTGAGAGATCTGATACTGCAAGGGTTTCTCTTGTTGCTCATGCAAACACAATGAGAAAGCTTTGGCATGAGCATTTTGGCCAAGTCAACTAAAGATATTTACAGAAGATGAGTACATAGAAGCTAGTGGTTGGGCTACCTCAAATCTCTTGTACTATTAGAGTTTGTCAAGGTTGTGTGCTTGAAAAACATCACTGAGATCCCTTTCCATTTGTAGATCCTCACTTGCTATAGCTCCTTGGAGTTGATGGGTAAAAACACAATAATTTGTTACCCTTTTACAAAGGTAAAGGCTAACAAAATCAAAGTTGTTCACTTCAATAGTATAAAAATGACATTTATGTTTGGAATTTGAAGAGGATGTAAACTAATTAAATGTGATAAAATAGATTAAGATTATGATTTATATTTTTAATAATTTTTTTGAATAAGAATTGTTATGTTTTTTTTAATTTTTAAAGATGATTTTTCAGTTGCTAAAAAATACTAAAAATTAGGGGTCTAGTTCCCACCAAAAAATTATATGTAAATAAACATTTTTTTCCCTAATTTCAAAATGTCATAAATGACATATATATCTAGTGCATGAAGAAATAAAAATTGGTTTGTGACCTATATTTTCTCTTTTATAACAATTCAAATTCCAGCTCACTGAAATTGACAGTTTTCATCTCGCAGCATATTTTTCATAACAAATCTATCCTAATCAAAATAAGAAATATATTTTCTTGAAGAGGACTCTGTCCTCTAGTGCACCATATATTTTTCAAATTATTTAATATGATTTACTATTTTTTTTATTTTTCTGAATCAACATCTCCTTGACTATTTAAATACCTACTTGCAATATTTTTTAATTACAATAAACTATATGTCTAATTAAAACACTATAAAACCTATATGAGGATATTCTTGACTCTGATCTCTACAAAAGGGTATTTTTTTATTTTTAAAAAAATATCATTAAAAAGATTAGGACTTATTGAAATGCCACTTTTTTGAAATAATTTTATTTTTATCGTAATTGGACCCAAAGTGGTATAAAACATGCATTTAATAGATATTTCAAATTGGACAAGTTAAAGCATTTATCAAACTTAGCTAGAATGAATCTAGCTAGACCATATGTTTGACCAAATTAATTTTTAGTTAGAAATACTAAAATTCAATTGTGTTGATAAGTTAGCCTAAAAGTTGACACCTGATTGTGCTTTTACTTTGATACACAGTGATCTTATGTCATTTCCCACTCCTTTTTATGGTGCTAGATATGTACACATTCATAGATTATTTCTCTAACTACACATGGGTGTACTTCTTGAAGTACAAGTTTGTTGTCTTTGATTCATTTCAAATCTTTAAGACATTTGTAGAGAAACAATCTGGTCTTTCTATCAAGCGTATACACACTGAAAATGGGAGGGAATATGTGAATCATTATTTCAAATATTTTTGCACTAAGCATGGTTTAAAACATCAGTTCACAATTCCCCATACCCCTCAGTTAGAATGGCATTGCAGAGAAAAAGAACATAACATTATGGGAGATGGCCAATTGTATGCTATAGTCTCAAGCAATGAGTGCTTCCTTTTGGGCTGAGGCTATCAATGTGCTAACTATATTCAGCATCAGATGCCTCATAAGGCATTACAACATTTGACTCCTAAGGAGGCTTGGACTCATGTCAAGCCTGATGTTTCTACATTCTGAGTTTCTGGTAGTGATGCTTGGGAATTTATTCTAGATGCTCAGAGGAAAGCCATGGAGAGGAAAAGTCGACCACTCATATTTTTTGGGTACTATGAGGATGTGAAGGTGTATAGGTTTTTTTTATCCCAATTCCAAAGAAGTCTTATTTCAGTGAGGTGTTCAATTTGATGCTCGCGCTATCCTCATATGGATCCTTCATCATTAGCTTCTTCTTCACTACCTAGTTCTTTATCTTCTCCTCTACAGGATTCTATCTCCTTTGAGGAAGATTCAGATGATGCTCTACCTTCCCCATCTATACCAGATATCCCACATGTGCCCAAGTGGTCTCATGATACTGTTGATGTAGCTGAACCTTTGGCAAGTCATCCTTTAGATACTCATCGCACTCATGCTCAGACATCTGGTACTCGTTTATTAAGTCATGCTATTTCAGATAATCCTTAGAAATTTTTAGAGGTGACAGGTGAACCTAAGTGGGATAGGGCTATGGATGAGGAGTATTCTTCATTGATGAAGAATGAAACTTGGGATCTTTGTCATCTTTCGAAAGGAATAAAGTTGGTTCAGTGCAAGTGGGTGTACTGTACCAAGTATGTTGTTGATTTTTCTATTGATAGGTATAAGGTACATCTTGTGGCAAAGGGATTTTAACAAGTGGAGGGTATTGATTCCTCTAAAACCTTTACTCTTGTCACCAAGATAAATTCTATATGCCTTGTACTATCTCTTGCATCTTCTCAGGGATGGATAGTATATCAAATGGATCTAAAGAGTGTATTTTTGCATGATGACCAACAAGAGGAAATCTACATGGACACACCTCAGGTTTTTGTGCAGGACTCTTCTATGGTGTGTAGAATTCTAAGGTCTCTCAAATGAACCCCTAGGGCTTGGTATGTGAAGATGGATTCTTTTTTACGTACCTCACACTTCACACACTGTTATTTTGATCCTACCATGTACATTTAGCATCATGGAGATGATCCATTGATACATGTGCTATATGTTGAGATCTCGTCATTACAGGTAGCTCATCATCTATGATTCAGAGTGTCCAATGTACATTGAGAGAGAAGTCTGAGATGATTGATCTTGGACTTCTGCACTATTTTGGGGGCCTACAAGTTATTTAATCTTTGGATGGGATTTCCATACTCCAGCATAAGTATTCAATATGCTTAAGCAGTTTAGCATGCTTGATTACAAGCCTTCAAGTATTCTCTTGATATGCTTCAGTGATTTAGCATGCTTGATTGCAAGCCTTCTCCTACACCTTTTCAGTCAAGTGTTGTTTTATCTACCACTTGCTCTACTTCTACAGTGGATTCCACATTATACAAATAGCTAGTGGGTAGTTTGTTGTACCTGACACACACTCATCCTAATATTTCCTTTGCAATTGGCCCTGTCTCTCAATTCTCACACAATCCTCATGAGAGTCATTGGCAAGCGGCTAAATATATCTTGACGTACATTCAAGGTACTACTTTTTATGCCATTCACTATACATCAAAGGATCCTCACATTGTTCATAGACTCATATTGGGCTGGTGATACTACTGATCAGAGGTTTACTTTTGGCTTTGTCTTTTGCCTCAGTTCTAGTCCTATCACATGGTCTGGCAAGAAGAATACAACTCATGCATTATCATCTACAGAGGTAGAGTACCGAGTAGTATGCTAGCTAGTCAGGAGGTAATGGTCCCACTATTCTTTGGTATGACAATCAAAGTGCTATACATATTTCTCAAAACCCAACTAAGCATCAGTAGACCAAGCACATTGAGCTTCATATGCATTTCATCAAGCATTTGATTCATGATGACTCTTTGAGTTTGGAGTATATTCCCACTGTTGATTAGGTTGTTGACATTTGCACTAAACCTTTTACATCACTGTGATATCTTCAGTTGTGCTCTATGCTTGGGGTGAAAGAAGTTGTCCTTGGGGTGACTTAGTGATGAGGCCTTCCTTCCTTCTATTTCTATCTCTTTTTGGAGTAGGGTTTTTTCCCATGTGTTTTTCTCTATTTCTCCATTTTATAGATATTTGGTTGTGTTGGGTACCTCATCAGGCCATGTTTTCAGGACCCATTTTTTGCTTTCAACACTGTAGTTTCATTTGTTTTCATCTTTCTTTGTTTGTAGCTACATTGTTTCTCATGTTAAGGGAGGGTGTTAGAGAAGAGTATTAATTTAATTATATTAATTAAATTAACTTTACTCCCTTCTTAAGATGTCACTTTATGATTTTTACATTAGTAGTTTATATTTAAAGCACTCTGGCATTGGTAGTATTATATTTACAACACTCATTGACTAGTCGTCTTAAATATAAACCTACATGAATTAGTCATATAATAATTAAACTAATTATTACATGCACTTCTTCTTTTTAGGTTTACCCTTCTAGGTTTACAATCTCCTTTATAAGGTTGATCCATCATATATTTTATTCATTCAATTATTAAGAATATTTCTTCTTCATATTTTTGAGTCAACCCCTTTCCCTCTTATTGTCTCTACCAAGTTGTAATAGGTTTGTGTATGCACGTGATCTTCAGGTTTTGTGGATTTGTATTGATCAAATCCTACATACATAATTTTTGATGAAGTGATATAGGATATATATATGCTTAGACCTATCATGAAACACTAGAATCTTAGATAACACAATACAACTATGATTGTCACAGTGTATCAGTATAGTCTCAACCCTCTGACCAAATAAGGCTGCTAGAAACTTCCAGATCCATATAGCTTCATACGTCGCCATGCTAGCTGCTATGTATTATGCTTCTATAGAACTCAGAGCTACATAATTATGCTTCCTACTGAACCAAGAGACAATTTTTGATCCCAAATTGAAACAACACCCTAAAGTACTCCTCTTGTCCATTGTACTACCTTCCCAATCTATGTTAGTATAGCCTTTCGACTTGATACCTTCATATCAAGCATATCTAATCCCATACTCAATTGTACCACATAAATAACAAAGCACATGCTTTGCCATGGTCCAATGTGGTCTCTTTATATCAACCTTGAACTGACTAAGAGATTTTACTGCAAAAGCTATTTCTGGCCTAGTGTTGACCAAATACATGAGAGAATCAATCGATTAATTCTATAAGGTTGGGTCCACATCCTTCTCCCTAAATGTATCTACCTTCCTCCAATTTGTGATCATAGGTGTAGACATTGATTTGCAATCTTCCATCTTGAACCTCTTCAAGATTTCAATGCAATATTTCTCTTTCCCTATAAAAATCTCTCCACTAGTCTACCACACCTCCATGCTTAGAAAGTAGTACATAAGTCCCAAATACTTCATCTTGAACTCTGCTACAAGATCCCTTTTGCACTCCTCTATGAGCCCTAGTGAACATGTTAGAAACAAGTCATCCACATATAGAACAAGAATGATAATATCACCCCCAACTACCAAGTAGTAGAGGTTAGCATCTTCCTCACTCTTCGCGAATCCCATCTCTTGCAAGTATGTACTAATCCGCTCATACCATGCTCTGGGAGCATACTTGAGTTGATAAAAAACTCTCTTCAATCTGAACATGTGGGTCTCTTTTTTGTGTGCTACAAAGACTTCAAGTTTCTCTGTGTATGACTCCTCTTTCAACTTTCCATTAAGAAATGTTGTCTTGACATGCATTTGATGGATCTTCCATCTCATCTATGCTTCAAATGTGATCACAACACGTATAAAATTATACCTGGCAACATGAGAAAATGTCTCCTCATAGTCTATTCCCTCCTTCTAAGAGAACCCCCTTGCCAAAAATCTTCCCTTATATTTCTTGATGCTACCACCTACACCATGCTTGATCTTGTATATCCAACATGATCCAACCACAAAACTATATGTTTCTCTATGAAAAAACTCCCACACATCATTATGCATTATTGAGGTATATTCCTCAACCATTGCATCTCAAAAAACTTGATTTTGTGCAGCCTCATGAGAACTAGGAGGCTCACTATTTACCAACTGACTGACTAATGCCACATGGTCATTAAACTTGACTAGTTGTCTTTGATGTCTAGTACTCCTATGAGGAGTTCCCACAAAATCCTGAGAATCCCTTTGTTGAACCTCATGGTTCGTGTTGCTAATTGTAGAGGATGAGATATCAACCTCCATATCTTATTGATATATTTCCTGCTACGCCAGTTGCTCCATACACTATGAACTCTCACCACCTGATCTTATGCTTGTACTAGTAACTATACTCAAGCTTTGTTTCCCTTGACTTGGTTGAGCTACCCTTGGAGCTTTTGTTAGCTACTCATTGTGATCTTCCATTGGAAAATTTATGGACCTCCTAAATGCTCTTTCCTCAATGAACTTGACATCATGTTTAACTATAATCCTCCTAGTCCCTGGACTAAATATTTGATATGACATTGAGGTTTCACTGTACCCCACAAAGTACCTCCTCTCTACAATCTGATCTAACTTGGTACGTGTATCCCTTGGAATATGACAATATGCCAAACTTCCAAATATCCTAAAGAGAGTGACATCTCGCTTCTTCCCTGTGAAAGATTTCTCTGGTGTCATATTTTCTAGTACCTTATACAGAACCTTATTTTGTATATATATACTGACGTACTACATGCCTCTATCCATAAATAGTGGGGCATATCCTGATCATATATCCTAGCACTTTCTACCTCTGATATGGATCGATTCTTCCTCTCAGCAACCACATTTTATTGTGGGTTGTAAGGAACAGTCCACTCTCTCTTTTCTCCTAGAATTCTTTCCATTTGTACTCACCTCCATTGTGTGACCAAAGAACCTTTATCTTCCTTCCCATCAAGTTTTCCACAAGAGCCTTGAACTCTTGGAAGTGACTAAAAACCTCATCCTTAGTTTTCAAGAAGTATATCCAGGTCCTCCTACAAAAATCATCAATAAAAGTAAAAAATACTCATATCCTCTGGGTAAAAGCACAATCAGGTGTAACCTTTTAGGCTAACTTATCGGCAAAGTAAATTTTTAGTATTTCTAACTAAAAATTAATTTTGGTCAAACTTATGGTCTAGTTAGATAAGTGCTTTAACTTTTCCAATTGGAAATATCTATTAAATGCATGTTTTATACCACTTTGGGTCCAATTACCATAAAAATAAAATTATTTTAGAAAAGTGGCATTTCAATAGCTCCTAATCTTTTTAATGATTTTTTTAAAAAATAAAAAAATACCCTTTTGTAGAGATCACAGTCAAGAATATCCTCATATAGATTTTATAGTGTTTTAATTGGACATAATTTATTGTAATTAAAAAATATTACAAGTAGGTATTTTAACAGCCAAGGAGATGTTGATTCAAAAAAAGAAAAACATAGAAAATGATATTAAATAAATTTGAAAAACATATGGTGCAATAGAGGAGAGAGTCCTCTACAAGAATATATATTTATTTTTTTGATTGGGATAGATTTGTTATGAAAATTATGTTGCGAGATGAAAATTGTCGACTTTAATGAGTTGGAATTTGAATTGTTATAAGAGGGAAAATATAGGTCACAAACCAATTTGTATTTCTTCATGCACTATCTATATATGTCATCTATGACATATTTTGAAATTAGGGGAAAAAATGTTTATTTACATATAATTTTTTGGTGGGAACTAGACCCCTAATTTTTAGCATTTTTTAGCAACTGAAAAATCATTTTTAAATTTTTTTTAAAAACATATAAATTCTTATTCAAAAAAATGATTAAAAAAATTAATCATTTTTATTACATTTAATTATTTTACATCATCTTCAAATTCCAAACATAAATGTCATTTTTATACTATTGAAGTTGAACAACTTTGATTTTGTTAGCCTTTTCCTTTGTAAAAGGGTGATAACTTATTGTGATTTTACCCCTCTAAGAGACTTTGTCAACATTGGTCCACATATATCTGAATGTACTAAAATAGGATAACCCTCAGATGTGGTGTCACTCCTTGGAAATTTTTCTATTGTAAACTTCCCCAACACACATCATCATGCTTTGTGCTCACCTATGGAACACATGTCACTGACTCATGTAGCACTTTAAGTGCTCCATGATGTATATGGCTCATCCTCCTATGCCATAGCTCTCCAAGATCTCTATGATTACTATTGCTCATGAGTGCCTTAGGAGTATCAAATTGTAACCTGTAAAGGCGACCATTCCTAACTCCAGTAGATATGGGTGATTTCCAATCCTTATTCTTGATCAACACATGTGCCCCTCTAAAGACTACATTATACCCTTTATCTTGAAGGATAGATAAAAAAATCAAATTCACACCTTAGCCTGGCACATGCAACACATCATAAAGGGAAATCAACTTTCCATTCTCCCTCTAAAACTAAATAATTCCTTACCCAACTGAGTTGAGTTTGGACATGTTCCCCATAGAAATATGGATTCTAGTGCCCTCCTCCTTGTAAATTAATAAGTATTCTCTAACTCCTGTCATATGAAATGATGCCCTAGTATTGTCTATATACCAAACACTCACTATGGTTGAGTTAACCATACAAGCTATGAGTGCAAACTCATCCTCCATTCTACTAGAGATCTCATATGCACTTGTTGAAGTTGTTATATGCTTCTTTCCTTTCTTGTCATTCTTCCTTTGTGGGAAATCACTACCATAATGGCCAAACTCATGACAACCAAAGAACTTGATATTAAATAAGTGCTTCTTCTCACTTTGCGGATTTGATCCTTTACTAGATCCCTTCTTCTCTTACCCTTTTCACACTAGGGCAACGTTCTCTTGTTCCACCTCACTTGTCTGACTCTTATTGTTGGCTTCATTGACAAGACTTAGTCTAAGCTCCTCCTTATTAAAATCACTCCATAGTCCATCCCAACTCGGTAAGGTGTCTCATCTATTAATGACTTGAAAAAAGAAATCCCATTGCTTAGCAAACCCATTTAGGGCTATCCTTACTATCTCATCATCACCTGGCTTATCTCCAACAACTGCTAACTTATCTTTGACAAGTCAAAGCCATGTGAGGTAACTTGTAATGTCTTCTCCCTTGATCATCTAGCTATTCCTCAAATTTTCCTCGAGAATCATTCTCCGATTAGTGGTAGAATTTTGGTATAGATTTAGAATGGCATCCCACAACTTCTTTACTATATCTAACTCAACGATATGCACAATAATATGGTCCTTGATACTATCCAAGATTAGTCTCCTCACCTTGGCATCATCCTTCTTATATGCTAAGAGTTGTGTTGGATCTATAAGTACAGCTAAAATGTTAGTCACATATTCTTTGATACTATTCTCTTCTAGCAATAAAGAAATTATGGGTTTTCAAACACCAAAATTTGAGGCTCCATCCAATCTTTCTAGATCTCTCAAACTAGTTGAGGCCATCTCAAAGGATAAAAGAAATAATATTTTGAAAGAGGCCAAACTAGGTTTTATCAACCCTCAGTTTTCCTTTGCATAGGGTAAACCTTTTCTACTCTCAACTTAGCTCTAATACCATGTGAAAAATCTATTCCAATTACTGATTATTGATCTCCTATCTTATACAGATTATTTAAGTCCCAAAAATGAATTCACAACTAATATTGAATAATAACACAACTGTAATTTGACAAATAAATATGCAAAAGAAACATGCAACACAATGAACATGATATTTTCAGACAAATTATCCCTGCAAAAACCTCATGGGGAAAATGAGTTTCTAGTTGCTTCCAAAACATGTTAATTAATTTAAAAATAATCGTACCTACTCTAACAAATTTGTTTAGAAAACAATTATTTACTAATTATTAGCATATGGATGAACATTTGTCCAAGCTACCAAAACTAACATAAATAGATTACAGTTTTCTTTTTCCTAATCTCTCTTTCAATAGAATGCAGCTCCGTAGAGTTGTATGAAGATATAATAGATTAAAATTGTGTTTGAATGTAAGACCATAGAGTGCATCTCCACATAAATTTTTGAAGAGATAACAAATTGTAATTGTGTTTGAATGTAAGAGTTGAAGTTAAGCCATCCCTAAATGTAATAATTCACTTTCATTAATAAAATTATATGTGTTTTTCTACCTTTGGTGCTCTATTTTCTACAACGATTACTATATTGTAGCTACAACCCCTGCCAAATACTACGAACATAGTTTGGAGTGATAAATAATTAGTGAAAGAAATAGAATTTGGACAAATTATGTCACACCTCAAAATTTCTAATATAGTGTTTGAAAATAAATGTTAAAGATAATAAATATGTTTTTTAAGAATTTAAATTTTTCTTAGATGTATCAAAGAAAAAATCAATAGAAATATTATTTGTAGCTAGTACTTATGACTAATCTATTTTTAGATGGAGGGAAAATAGAACCCAACATTACCACAATATATTTGTAAGGAATACATAATGAAAAAAAGTACTATAGATAAAGTCTACCAGCTAAGTCTATGAGCACCTTAGATGACTTGGAACTTTTCTTTGAATCCTAAACATTTTAGGGTACATAAACAACTGTAGCGAATTTTCAAGAAAAAAACTTGTTTTCCCTATTTGACATGCAACAATTTCATCTATATACATTATGAATTTATTTTCGTGTTTACTTACACTATATTCAATACAAACAATTTTCTCTCCACAATCATAATTTTCATAAACATGTAATAGGAGTAAAAATTGACATTAGAAATGGAACCATATCCTATGCAGAATTTCTGATTAATCAAAATCCTTTTCCTTAAATGTAAACTCAGAGGAAAAGAAAACCCTATGGTTTTTGTTACCCACTATTTAATATATTTTTACAATGTCTTAGACTGAGATATATTAGATGCTCAATCAAATACTTAAGCAGGCACAGTTCTCGACCAAAATTATGATTAAAAAATGATGACACCCAAAGCTACAATATAGGCAGGGACAACTAATACGTCTAATTTTCTATGTTTTAAATCCTTAAAATGTAATCTAATGCTTATAGATTCTCAAAAGAAGTTAAATATGCAAATTAATCTCTACATTGCATACTTTAAGATTTTCTAATAGAAAATATCAAACACCAAACTAATTTTTTCGTGGAATTCAAAACCCAGCACTAAGGTCTCTTTCTATAAATTTCCTTGATAGAAAATTATTTTTTCTCAGAAAGATTTCTTTGATTCTAGCGCCTGAAAATGAAGCTGACGTAAAGAAATGCAAGTGGCGTGGTGTTGATTGTTGCTCGGGCTTACACTCCTGAATGCATAATTGCCATGTCACCGTTGAGCTCTTCAGATGAAAATATTCTTGTCTGACTTTAATTAAAGTTATAATAATGATGTTCGGAATCATATTTTTGGTTAATTAGTTTTCAAGTAATTCTTTATTCTATTACTTTAAATGTATTCGAACCTTGGAATTTTAGGATTAGTTAGCTTGATGTTCGGAATCATAGTTTTCGGTTAATTAGTTTTCAAGTAATTCTTTATTCTATTACTTTAAATGTATTCGAACCTTGGAATTTTAGGATTAGTTAGCTTCAAGTAGTTCTGGTTTGTTTATTGCTTTAAATAGATTGGAACTTATTTGTTGCAAACATCATAGTGGGCTTGGCTGGTAAATAATGGAGATTGGTGAGCTTGCAAGAATATTAGTATTGTTGGCTGTAGTAGTTGTATTTACATTGTACATCTTGGTGGATGTATGGAAAGCATACACTACGAAAGCTCATTGGGTTCCTTCCCATTACCTTGTGCTCAGCGCTCTCATAATCCAGCTGCTTGGTTTACTTTGTGGGTAGAGTACATTGTCGAAGGATGCACTGCATGAGGCAGGCAATGTGTTAAAGCACGACTTGTGGATGATCCATAGTAGCCGAGTAATGCTTTGTGTGGTGATGGCATACCTGCTGCCAAGTATGGCTGCCAGGAGCTCCAGTGAGTTTTGGGGCAAATCGGCCGCTTTGGAAATCACCATCGTCGTGCAAATGAGCTCTGAATTGTATAGAGTCTATCTCAATGCAAAAACTCACAATTTGACATGGACTGGGAGGAAAGTTTCGAGTGAGCATGCCTTCGTTGGATCGGCGATCATAATAACCATTTCTTTCATACTCCTCCTTCTCCTCCTCGCCTGTGCGCGTTTCGCCAGCCTAGGTATCCAGGTATGCTATCATATTTTGCATTTCGAAGAATCTTGCCATAGCTGCTATTTTTTCCCTTTCTTCCAATCCTCATTCGTTCTTTATTTGGCCTTTTGTCCACTATAGACTTGTTTCATATCTATACATTTTTCCTTTTATTTTCTATATATACTTCTTTTAATATAGATTCTAATGTTAGTTATTAAAAAACAATAAGAATTATACATGACTTCGATAAAAAAAAATTTGCCACACCGTTTGTACTAAAACCTGAGATTTGTTGTAAATAAATTAAGTTTTCAATTCAAATTTTGAATTGATTGTATGTACGTACAAATGTACATCTATGTTAAATTAAATACTTTCGAGTTAATTTCTTATAATTTTGTTTTAAAAGTTATATTTTATTTTAAAAATAAATTCAATGAACGTATTTTAAATTTGAATATACTAAGTGTAATGAGAGTACTTGTTAAAATTAGTCTATGAATGCATAAATATATATTTATAAGAATATGTAATCTTTTTCATTTTTATATTAAAGATAGAGAGTTCAGAAAAAATACAGCACCAAAAAGAAGAGAGGCTAGGCCTCAACCCACCAATGGAGAGTATCAGGTAGAGAACAGCTAAGCGTTTAATACATAATTACAGAATGTAATAGTACTGAGGATCATTCAAAAAGAAAAAGAGAACTCTAATCTTAATCTTTTTCATTTACTTAAAAGCACTTTTTTTTCTTTAATATTCTTTAATTTTTGCATATTAAAAACTTGAAAATAATAAAATAGAATTAAATAAAATAATAAAAGCAAACTTTTTTATTTTTTATTTTATTTATGGGAAGTCAACATTGATTGTTTGGGTCATTTTCATTTATTATGATTATATTTTGATTTATATAGTTATAGTTTTTAATGTTTATTAAACTCTATTCTTTTGTTTTTCTAATTTATGGCCTATTTTTGTGTACATTTGATTGCTAGGTCGTTGTTTAGTTGTAATTGTAGTTATAGTTATGTTGTTGGCTAACATATATGTTGATTATTTTCTATTGCAAAAAAATTAAACTTAACCTCTAGAAATTTTTCGTCAAAAAGTATTATTCTTTATAATTGTAGACCTCAACATTTTATTAAATTTAACTAAATAAAATAATAATATCTAAATTTCAAAGTATTAATGCTTATATAGTACTAGTAAGCTACAACTCATTAACTCAAAGTTGCCTTTGATATACCTATGATTCAAATTTTACATAATAGTTTTACAAATAATATTTTTTTTATGATTATTCATGCTTATAAAACTTATTTATAAATGATACCTATCTCAACATTTTTATAAATGATACCTATCTCAAATTCTTGAAATGTATTAAGTTAAAAAATTGTTAGAATTTGTGAATCTGATGACTTGAATCTTGTCATTGTATTGTCTCAATTCTTAAAAAATGTTATTAACATACAAGTTGATCCCTACATTGCATCTTTAAGGTTTTCTAATAGAAAATATCAAATACCAAATTAATTGTTTTCGGGAATTCAAAACCCAGCACTAATGTCTCTTTGTTTAAATTTCCTTGCTAACAGGGTATTTTTGCTCAAAAGATTCCATTGATTCTACCGCCAGAAAAAGAAGCTGACGTAATGGAATGGAAGTGGCGTGATGTTGAAGAGAAAGTGCTGAAAGCATGGATTGTTGCTCGGGCTTACACTCCTGAATTCATAATTGCCAAGTCACCGTTGAGCTCTTCTGCTGCAGTCATGCTCTGGCTTCTAATCGGGAGTTCAATGATAGGATGGCTGATGAATGGTCCATCTGTCAAGACGCGTAGAGCCTTTAATCTCTTGAAGTTGGCAGTGACTTTCCTACAAGTTGCCTTCATCCTCATAGGCTGGGTAGTGGTGACATGGAGATCAGGAATAGCTGCAGGATATTACCTAAAATGGCATACAGAGACGTGGCGGACCATTTGTGAAGTCGAAGACTTTTGGACAAGGGACATTAAAGATTTGATACGGGCTAAAGAGCTGAAGCTTGTTGCTAAAGAAAGGCTTTATACAGAAGTTCAAAAGGTGGTTGTGAAGCAAACCACAAAAAACCAGATCCTAGCGACGGGCTTGTGTTTGATAATGATGGTACAATGGCTAACGGTTTCGTTCAGCAAACTATGTTGGATCATCTCCGTTAGCTTTTTTCAAAGTAGATACATGTCCAGTTTGTGTTGCATCCTGCCCAAGCAAAGTGATAAGGATTTCGAGAAGTTCTCAAATTATGAGAAGGTTTTGGAAGGCCTAGAGATGCTGGATGAGACTCGAGAAAGCCTGTGGATAGCTAATAAAAGGTCCATTGCAAAAGCAAAGGAACTCATCACGCATGGCAATCATGATGGGGAAACTAGTTGTAAAGAGCTTGTTGCTTTGCTAGCTCGTAGGAAGAACGACGAGTGTTTAAATCTGAGCAGTTTCGGTCCTGAAGGGGCTGCAAGATTCAAGTACTTGTGGCAGAATAGATTCGAGCCATTAAAGGTGGAGAAACACTTTGTAGAGGCCACTAAAACATCTTGGAAAATGACAGCAGTTTCATTGATCAGTATCATCATTCACCTCTCTCCAGTCTGTAATTATTCACAATGCTCTGCCACTCCAGGCAATGATTCTAATGATTTTCCTCCCAAAGAGGTAAAGGATTCTCTCAAGACATACTCTCAGGCATGGGAAATACTAGATCTTGTTGATATCCAGGAAGATAACCCGCATCATGTGTAAGGCCGCAGATTACCTCTTCATTACACTGCAAAAAGGCGTTGAAAAGGGGGTTCTTCCACCCAAGAGAAGTTATCATTCAACACACGAATGCTCATTTAGAGCAATTGAGGAGCTTGCCGAGGAAAGTAAAAGGAAAGTATATAATCCCCGAGGTTTGGACATCATGTCGGCTATGGTTAATAGACTTGGACTAAAAAGTAAGGTGGATATGATAAAGGCTGAGTGCGGGAATTTGGAGAGCGGAGGAGCGGGTGATTCCATGGACTGGGAGGAAGTTGCAGGGGGAAACGCGGTGTACAAGTTATGCAAAAGCATTGCTGGGAATGATGCCCGCCAATTGTTCGATGAGCTGCAATCGACATTAGCGGGCATTATATATGCTTCCATTGCAAAAGCCAAGCTCATCATAGTTGAAAAAGCTAGTAAATGGGCGAAACACTCTGACGAAAATAGCATAGCGATAGCGCTTTACACAACAGGGAAAGCCACGGCACTGATCAAAGAGCTCAAACGTTCAGAGAAATCAATTTCACCGTCATGCAACTCAGAGCTGAACTCCTTCTACTGTGAAATCGACGGCTGTGAAATCCATGGTGGGATACCCAATTAGATAGCTAGTTGCTTTTTAGCTTGCATTAGAAGTTAAAATGGTTTTTAACAGTTAGTTTAGTTTCTGCACTCTCCGTCGATGCATGAGAATGCATTAGTTTTTGTTTAGTTTCCTCTGTAATTTCGAATAAGTCCGCATGAAATAATGAGCAGTTTGTAGGATATCTTTGGAATTCAAACTGCTGTTGCAAGTAGCGAACTGTAGCTTTCTTCTGCATAGATTTCTAGATAGGAAAGTTTTTAAATTCAGGATTATTCTGTGCCATGTAAGCTGTGTATCATTTTTTTCAGAACTGCAATTAAAAAGCAGAGCATACTCTGTTCCAAAACAGAGCACTTTTCAGATTTCTCTTTTCTGGTTTATCATTGTTTAATTGCTGCTGGTTAATAGCTTGAGGGATTAGTTTGCGAATTTCACAGTTGGTATCTGAGTTTCAGAGGTGTTAACATTTCATCATGTCAAATTCTTTGTCAATCCCAGAATTCAATGGGAGTGACTATGAATATTGGTCTATTAAATGGGAGTGACTATGAATATTGATCTATTAAGATTAAAGACAATTATCAATCCCAGAATTCAATGGGAGTGACTATGAATATTGGTCTATTAAGATGTAGACAATTATGATTAGGAAAGACTTTTGGAACATTGTAGAAGCTCTTGATTGGAATACATTTGCAGACAATGATAAAACGGTTAAGAAAGAAGCTAAAAACAAAAATACACAAGCCTTATTTCACATTGAACAGATGAAGAGGCTAGCCATACCAGCAATAAAAGGACCTTGCAGCAAACAAAGGAAACGCAGGATTGAACAGGGGAATGGATCACTTCTAATAAATGTTACCCATCCAACAAGAGTTTCAAGAACAGAGAAATTATAGGATATTCCACGTAGCTTTTTCTTAAAATATTTTCTTGAATTAAAATGTCTGGTAAAGAAAATAATATAGGAGAAACTAGCATAGCAATTGGACGGATGCTGAGTTGAAATACATTCTTCCTTAAACTACAAACAAAGGTTGAGAAAATGGAATTTTCGTCCAATATAATTTTTTATCCCGACCCTGAATGTGTTGCTGCAGCAATTAATGAGATTGCAAAGTAGGGTAAAGAGAATGCAGGTAAGCCCAGAGGTTTCAAAATTTTCTCTGATGTGATTGATAAAATTGGAGAAACCAAAGCCAGGGTCTGAAGATGAGGAGCTCGTACATCAAGAGTTGCAGCAGGAACTGCTGTGCACAAGTTGTGCAAAAGTATTGCTGGGAAGCCTAATGCTAGGGAACTATTCAACGACTTAATATGTGCATTGGCGGACATTATATATGGTTCCCTGACAAAAGCAAAATATATGTTAGTACCTGTTTTAAGTTGTTAAATATCATGATGGATGATGGAAAAAGATATAATGGAAAAAGATATATGACATATTTGTTAATAGATATCATATATCTTAGTACTCAATAAAAGGTGAGAACAATCAACCCGATATGGAAATTGTTGCTTTCAACTTAGAAATTGTCTTTGCAACTCTTTAAGTTTGGATAAGAGAATCTTACCTCATTTCTTATCTCGATTGCATTTAAAATTACCTCACCCGTCATATTTCTGCAACTGCAACATATATAGTCAGGGGCAATAGGTTTTCCTATACGTAGTTAACTACGGTTATATTTACTCTATTCCAACAATGTAGTAATTTTCTTTATTGTAAGAGAAATATTTATATTAGAACAATTATGTAGTTAATATTATTGTGTTTCAATAATGTATTGGTTGTTATGTAAAACATTTATTTATTTTGAAACAATTTTTCAACTATTTTTGGTTATTAAAATTAATTAAGAATAGTGCTAAAAGATACATGGATTGTTATGTACAACGTGATTTTTTCTTATACTTCATTATACACTATATTGTATATAGCATAGTACTTTTGTTCTACATATTTTCATTGTTGTGAAGGAAATTGATCATTTTTCAATATTTTTGATAAGAATAAAAATTCAATTTCAAATGGATCCTAAACTCTTGTTCAGACTAAGATTTCAACTAAATTGCATTCGATTAAAAATAATTTACTCAAATAAAAAAATAAAAAAAAGAGAACAAAACATAGACAAATTTGTAATGTTTGTTTGTTATGTCTTATCTATTTAGACAACTAAAGTTTCCTTTCACCAATTCCTATATTTGATTATCATGTATGTGCTTTGACTATGTGTGTGTATGCACGTACGAGTGCATAAGTACACTTGGCATGCAATGTTTGAGTGTTAGCATGTACGAAACATTGACTCCACCTAGATGCATAGGTCTGAGCATGCCTCTAATAACATTGATGGTGTTTATTCAAGATGGAACAATGGACAAACATTCCTCTTCCTAAACCCATCGTTCATGGATAAGGGTGATTTTACTGCTTTATTTTATTATTTGAGCACCAACTTTAGTTGTTGTTAGCTTTCAGATACTTAGTATCATTAACTTCATTTGTTCAACATTTGTTACCACACATAAGCTTATTAGGGCTTGTTCCTTTATTCTGTCATCTTCAGTTGTGATATTTACTCTTCTCATTTCCAATAGATCAAATAGACTCTTTGGCATCTCAAACATTATTTCTAAAAATGCCCCTTTCAATGTGTTCAAGAATGTAATAATGGATTCCTCTAATTTCCTTTTCCCTTCTTCATCATAATTATCATAAAATTGCATAAGAGGTTTCAAATTTCCATGAACAGTTATAGCTTCCACTACTTCACTAACAAACATATCATTAGAATCGAGACCATTTTTTCAATTTCTTTCTTACCTTATCATCTTATGATGGTTTGACCTTGGAAAGTTTGGAAACTTGACACAAGGGAAAAAAAGGAACAATACCAAAGGCTTACCCAACTACCAACCTCCTTCCAGAAACAACACTTGGAAGTGACAACAAAAAATAGGTAGAGAGAGAATGAAGAAAAATATTCATATATTATTTATCAAAAAATTCATACATGCTAGACTATGAGGCCTTCCCAGTTACAACCATACAATCATAGAATTCAATTACAAACAGTCCTCATATATGTGAGGATTTGCCAATTATTTAGATTCTATCTTCTTCTAAAACTACTACCCTAAGATCACTACTGAGAGAACTTCCTCATATATACAACATATTATCCTTTTTTATACAAGAGGCTACTGAACAGGTCGGCCTTAAGATCCAATTAGATCCACCATTAGAGGAAGGGATGACCCAGATCTAGGTCCACATGCTTCCTAATTATCGATGCACTCATTAACTTCACGACCAAAATCAAATGCACAAGTCAGCCTCAACAAAGATTCAAAATAAACCACTCGGTTAGCAAGACCACCAAGCGACATAACCAACTTGGTGAACAACCAAAGCAACTCGATGAAAATCCAAAACAAGAGGAAACCGAGCCAACTCGGTGAACAACTAAACCGAGCAACAACTGAGCCCCATCAATGGAAACAAGAATACTTCATCGAGAGCCCAAAAGCAGCCACCGAGCAAATCTAACAACTCTAACATGTTTTTAGTGATATAGGATTGCCAAGAACCCAACATGATCTTGCATCAAAACTTTAGCTCCTTTTGACTTCAATTCTCGTACCATTTCATGTGACTCTATGGCTTCATTATCAGCTTTAGCTATAGTGTACTTCCTTGAACTCTTACTTTTACTATTTTTCTTCCTTCCTAGATGGTTTTTTCGGTTGCTTCTTCAGACTCACTTTCTTTGGAGTGCTAGAAGATAGTGTAGCACTTCTAGTTTTTCTTCTCTAGAAGAAGAAACACTAAACACTAGGACTTGATGCCTCATTCTTAACAAGCTTCTCTTCTAATTTCATCTACCACTTTCTTGCTTCCCTTACTACCTTTGATAGTATTCCTATGCTCTCTACTAGGTTCTCCACCTCTTTTCAAACCTTTGTCTCTCTATCAGAACCATGCAATTCCTAATGCACCTTTAGATCCTTCTTTTTAAAAGTAGTGAACCTTTCCTCAATAGAGTTTGTTGGCTTTATCAACAGATGTTGAGAATAAACATAAATAATATGCCCCTCTACCTCATATCCTATGGGCATTATCCAATATGTCCTTGGCTCTATTACTTCCTTCAGACATTAATTTGTTTCAACAATCAAGAACATGGTTTCCTCATACTTCTCAACAATAGACAAGTAGGGATCCTTTCCCTTAATTGTAATTTTCCTTTGAAATATTTAAATAAACCCCATAGCATACTCTTCCTAGATTTGTTGTCAAGCATGTAAATAAAATCTCTAATTTGAACCTCCATAGGTCTATTTGTATTCTATTGAACCCTTCTAATACTAGGTGAACCCACAATACTGGGTTACACTTTTTTGCCTAAACAGACACTGAACTCTACATTTTGAAAAAAAATTTCAGTTTCAGATGCTTATTGTTGCTAAACCTTGACAAATCAGAAGATGAATTTAATTAGAGTCTTTTAAGTTTTTCTGTCTAGATTCTAAATATATTTTTAATTTTTTTGGGAATTCATTTGAATCAAGATCTCTTTCTCCCATGAAAAGTGGTGTGTTGCTGAAAACATCATTTTCAAAGAGTGATACTATTTTTGTTAAGCATAACTTTTTTTTGAAAATAGATATCAATGTAGTTATTTTGAATTCCATTTTTCAACATCCATATCTAGAACCTAGAATTGGTTTCATGACTTTATCACTAGTATTTCATATTTTATTAATGTTTGTGTGAGGCCTCACCCCGAGCCTGTCATAGTCATTCAGTTCTGGATTTGAGATAGACATATTTGATGATTATATTTTGATGCTCTATGGATTTTACTGATACTTTATGTTATGGTTTATCACCTTACAGTTTAGTTGCACATTCAATTATGTTATTTTGATGAAACTGTTATATCTATTTGGAACCTTATGTGAAATTAAGTGGATTTAATGAATGATTATGTTGTCATGATGATGTTTAATTGCAATTGAATTATATATGCAATGATTATGTATAATTTTAATTTAATGATGAATTATGTATTTACATGATGAGTTGTATATATGTTATGGATGAATGATTATTGTCATGTGAATTATGAAATGTCAGATGAATTATCTTGATTATTAATGTTATAAATTTGCAAGTTTTATTTCCTTGGACTACTGATATTAGACTTGAGTGTGCAGGGAAATAGACCATGGTAAATTTGGGGAACCATCGCAGAGACCAATGTGAAAATCAGTTTGAGCCAAGGTTGCTTCTAGTGAGAAGCCAAAAACCTCATTGTAATCTTTTTAATTCATAAAAGTATGATGCATGAATGTATTTGATTTATATGTTAATTGTAAATGTTATTTATGTTGAGAGTACCCAAGTGGATATCCCACATGGCTTGTGCCATGTCATTATTGGTTGTGTCACTTGACACTTGTGTGTGTACTTGTGGCCATGACATGTCCATTGGGGATTGGTTGAACACCAACCTAGGATGGTACCCTTTAGGATGCCCATGAAAATCACTTGGTTAGGGAGCTTGAGGTTTTGTCATATCAATGAATTTCGAATTTGAGCTTTGTATGGGTTTTTTGGGAGGCTTAAAAGGTGCCTAGGGGTGTGTTTAGGCCATTTTTAGTAAGCCCACTTGATATACCTATGGGTAAGGGAAATTTTTAATCATAGGATAACCTATAGTTGACCAAAAAACCCCTCCAAAAGTTAAATTTTTAAAATGGCCGAAAATCCACTTTTGAAGCATGGTCTTGGTTAGAGTTTCATCCAATAAAGTGGTAAGTCTTTGGTCCACCTTTTTGGACTACCTTTTTAGGAATCCATATTTGGAAACCATGTAAGAAGCTTGAGAAGGTCACCCAATTAGAGTGAGATCCTATCCCTGGGAGAGTGTGTGGAGGCCTTTTTAGAGGGGACTCTTCTTTTGGAAGAGTTTGACACCCAGTCTCTAGATTTGGAGACTTAGCTATTTTGGAGAGGACTTTGGAAAGTGGAAAAGCTCTTCATCAACTTTCTTCCATAAGCTCGGATCAAGTTTGGTGGTATTCTTCATTTTTATTTTTATTTTTTCATGTTGAGAGAAAGAGTTCTCATGTATGTTATTTTCTTGTATGGAAAATTTAGTTATTATGTTCTTGTAGTGTTTGTGTTGAGATCTTGTTATTTTGTGATAGTGGATGTTATGTGAATCTTAAGTTTGTTGTAGTGTTATTTCCTTTGTGTTGTGAAAGTGAAGTTTTTATGGAGTTCTTGAATTTCTTGATTTGCATTGTTTTATGGGAGTGTTCTCAAGGCCATACTCACCCTTGGGAGGGAAGAGTAGCCTTGGGGGTGAAGGGAATGTTGGGACAATAAAGGGTGTAGAGTCTCTCCTTGGATAGGAGAGGGCTGAAACATGGATGTATGGGCTCCATGTAGCCATCTCTATTGTTATTTTGTATATTGGGGGTCATAAAGAATTTGTTGAGATTGTGTTTGTAGTGAAATATACATGATGAGGGAGCCAAGTGATGGCTTAGCTCTTATCATGAGATGTGCTTTCTCCCCTTGAGTTTGGTTCCACCTTCACCACTAGTTTTGAGTCATTTTGAGACTCTATGTTTTAGCCTTAGAAGGGAGTTTTCATTGTGGTTCTTTTGTGTTGTTATTGTGGGTTTGCTTGATTGTCTCCTTGTCTTTGTGATGGTTCCCCTAGCTCGGGGGTGGATTCTTAGAAGCCTAGAATGGGAGGTGAGCATCTCATGGTCTATACCATTTTCATTTGCAGGTTTGGAGGCCATTGAAGACTTCATGTTTGAAGTTGAGATCTTGAAGAAAATTTGATGATATTTTCAGATTTGAGTCTATCACTCTTGTTTTATGTTTATTTTTATTCTATGGGATTCTTGAAGATCCCTTGAGTTAAATGTAATTTCTTTTTTAATGGAGTTATTAATCCAAAACTTATTTTGTATCAAGTGATGTTGTATCAAGTTGTGAAGAAATTGTATGGAAGATTTGTTGGTAGTTTTATTTTTGAAAATATAGTATATTGTTCAAGGGAAGATTTGTGTATTCATGTTTTTATACAATAAGAAATATACAATGTATTTGTTTCATAAAAGAAATGTTAAGATTTTGTTAGATTAGTTTATGTGAAAGCATTGTTTATTTGCTCATAGAGAAATCTGTATGTATCCATGTTGATATATTATAAAGAGGAAAAGTTATTGAAGTGTCATTGTTTTTCATTGAAAATATTTCATTGAATAGAAATATTGTTGCAAGGAAAGATTTGCATAAATATAAACTCTCTCCCTCTCTCATGTAATGCAATATTACTTGTTATTTAGAGACTGGTATCTTGTTAGATATATATATATATATATATATATATATATATATATATATATACACTTGAGAAAAGTTGATAGTTAGTTTTGTAAATTATTAATCTTGGTTCAAATAGACATATTTTAAAGAGATTAAAGTGTTAGAATTTATATGTATAGATAAATCTAAACTCCATTACCATTAGTGAAACAAGAGTGAAGAAAAAAAAGAGAACAAATCAACCAAAAGAAATGAGAAGAAATAAAAGGAACAAGTGAAAACACAAGAAAAAAAGTTGAGAAATGAGACCTACAGGTCTCTGGAAAATGTATGGAAGAAATCCCATCCATTTTCCTAAAAACCACAGTTAATAAAATATTATTTCTTCTAGCCACATGTGATTGAGAAACAAAATAAAATTAACCTATGACTATATGATGTTGAACTCTAGTAGGTGGGAGGGACCCTCCTGAGTCCCCATCCCAAAGGACCCCTAAAGATTTCCTTTTAAAAAAAATGTATATATTTTTAACCAAAAAAAATAGCAAATACCTTTTCAAGAAAATCCCTACGTATGCCTTGTAAAAAAAGTGGATTGGATTTTTAAAAAAAATTTAAAAACAAATTTTAAATTTTAAAAAATAATAATAATAATAATAATAAATTTATTAATAAAGTGGGGGGGGGGGGCACATGGACCCCACATCGCGTGGGACCATGACCCACTCCCCAGGGAAGGAACTCCCGCTTGCAGCAACAGTCCCTGCCGGTGGTAGTGACCACCTGAGCATGACAGGTACCCTACCGGCCGGCGGGTCCTGCTGTGTTCGGTGGGGTCTAAAAAAACTTACTTGTGACCCATTTTTTTTTATGCTTTTTTTAATTTTTATTTGTAAACTTTTTAATTTTTATTAATTATATTAATTATATTAATTTATATATATATATATATATATATGGCATATTTTATTAATTATATTAATTATTGAAAATTATTAATTAATATAATTAATATTTAATGATTTATCTATTTAATAATTATATTAATTAATAAATATTATTAATTAATATAGTTATTATTTAATAAGTAAGTTACTTTGTCAATGATGTTAATTGATAAATAAGATTAATTAATATAAGAAAAATTTAATAACTAATATAATTATATTGTAAATTAATAATTATATGTTAACAATTAATATAATTGGTTTATATTTAATTTTATTTTTAAGGGGGTGCTAGGATAATTCTAATGATTGAGTATTAAGTTAAATTGTAGTTCCATTCTGTGATTAATGAAATTTATTTAACCTTTTTATAGCTATCTAGTTTTTCTTGATATTAATTCACAATGCTTTACTTAATGAAACTTATAACCTAATGTAGTATGGCATGGATGATAGGTTTATCAATGATATCAGAATAAGTAAATTCATTCTTAGATTCAGTTTTAAACTCCTATGATAATCCTTGTTAGGAATTTAATGTTGTTGTTTAATCAACCTATAAGATATCTTTGTTTGACAGATTAGTACAACCTTTGTCTCTAATGTTTGTTAAGTTATCATTCCAAAACTTTTTTTTAGCATTATGGACCCACGTGGTTGATGACCCTAGAACCTGATGAGCTTTTCAATATGCTAGGAGTGACCACTAAATTTAACCCTCGATCAAGTTAGCCACACCTTCTTAGTATCAATTGTACTATAGTCAACTATTAACCCTAGACATGTACTTTTAACCTTTTCAAAAAAAATTGGCATTTTTTTTAGTGTAAAATTATGGGCATGACAGTTTGAAGTTGACTAAACCATAATTTTGACATACGTTGTTTCTGAAAATTGTAACTTTTCATGTATTTATCCGATTTAAATTTTTTTTTAATAGAAAGAAGACTTCAACACTATGGGCATTGTTATTTTTCAAAAAAAAAATTCTCTTTTTAACTATTTTTTATTCAATGTCGAAGATAGAGGTTTATATTTTGTATGAAACCTACATTTGATTGACGTCAAAAAACATGAACATAATCAACTGAAAATTTATCAAATTTATAACCATTAGAAAGCTCGTTCCAAGTACTAGTGCCATGCAAAAGGGTGTATCCTTAGTATTTGATTTGTGTCGTATAGTTGAGCCCCAAAGCCATGAAATCTTTAGAAAATCGTTGGCCTTTGCAAAATGGGTCTAATCTGGAAGTTTTGATAGAAAGTAATTTCGATCAAAACTAATAGGTTTTGATCAAAAGTACTTTCTATGAAAAGTACTTGTGTTTCTTTGCATGGTTAAAGTCTTAAATCAAGTACTTTCAACTGAAAGTAATAATTGACTTTCAATAGAGACTTGGGTCAGCCAATTTAGTGATTTTAGTCTAGTAACGATCTCATCTAAATAAACACTTTTGTGCCTTATTTTGTAAATTCAAAAGTTGCAGAATAATTCACATTTTGGAAAAGGATGACATTATGAAGTTTATTTTTTTGAATTTTCTCAAATTTTAGTGGAGTCATTTTTCGAGGGAAAGCAATGGGAAATAAATAGAGAAGGGTAAATAAGACTGCACAAAATTATTCAGTTGAGACCGAAAAAAGACTACATGAAGAATAACTAGCAAGATATTATCATAGGAAGCAAGGTATCTCTCTCTCTCTCTAGCAAATGGTCAAGACTTATCTCAATGAAACATGTCTGTCTGATATTGCAATACTAAATAAGACCAATTAAGACCTAAAATGAGTAATAAGATCAAATAGGACCCCTTAAGACCAAATAGGACTAGTAGGACCTAATAGGACCTATTAAGACCAATTAAGACCTAACATGTCTAATAAGACCTAATAGGACCTCTTAAGACCTAACATGAGTAATAAGACCTAATATGACCCCTTAAGATCAATTAAGAACTAACATGTGACTAATTAGACCTAATAGAACCAATACGACCTATCAGACCTAATAAGACCTAATAGGAAGCTAATAAGACCTAATACCTGACTAATAAGAACTAATAGGATTTATCTTCCTTCCCGTCAAGCTCTCCACAAGAGTCTTGAACTCTTGCAAGAGATTAAAAACCTCATCCTTGGTTTTCAAAAAGTATATCCAAGTCCTCCTGGAGAAATCATCAATACAAGTAAAAAATGCTCATATCCTCTGAGATACTTCCTCAACATTGGTCCAAATATATCTGAATGTAATAAAGCAAGATAACCCTCAGATCTTGTGTCACTCGAAAAAGTTTCTTTTGCAAAATTCCCCAACACACATCCCTTACATACATCATCATTCTCTCTTCTCACCTTTGGAACACATGTCATTGACTCACATAGCAATTTAAGTGCTCCATGATGTATATGGCCCATCCTCCTATGTCATATCTCTCCAAGATCTCTAGGATTGTTGTTCCTCATGAGTGCCTTAGGAGTATCAAACTATAACCTATAAAGGCAACCATTCATAACCCCTAATAGATATGGGTGATTTCAAATCCTTATTCTTGATCAACACATGCGCCCCTCTAAAGAGTACATTATACCCTTTATCGTAAAGGACAGATACAAAAATCAAATTCATACCTAAGCCTGGCACATGCAACACATCATGAAGGGAAATCAGCTTGCCATTCCCCCTCTGAAACTAAATTGTCCCTTTCCTAACTGAGTTGAATTTGGACATGTTCCCCATAGAAATATGGATTACAGTGCCCTCCTCCTTGTAACTGGAGAAGTATTCTCTAACTCCTGTCATATAAATTGATGCGCCACTATCTACATACCAAACGCTCTGTAAGGTTGAGTTAACCATACAAGCTATGAGTGGAAACTCATCCTCCATTCTACTAGAGAGCTCATATGCACTTGTTGAAGTTGTTATCTACTTTTGCCTTTCTTGTCATTCTTCCTTTGCGAGCAATCACTAACATAGTGGCCAAACTCATGATAACCAAAGAAATTAATCTTAGATATAAGTCCTTCTCACTTTATGGATTTGATCCATTACTAGACCCCTTCTCCACTTTCCCTTTTCCTACTAGGGCAACATTCTCTTGTTCCACCTTACTTTTTTTACTCTTATTGTTGGCTCCATTGATAAGACTTAGTCTAAAATCTTCCTTAGTGAAATCACTCCATAGTCAATCCCAACTCAGTAATTTGTCTCATCCATTAATGACTTAAACAAAGACATCCCGCTCCTTAGTAAATGCATTCAAGGATAACCTTACTATCTCATCATCATCTGGCTTATCTCCAACAACTGCTAACTCATCTTTGACAAGTCTAAGCCTCATGAGGTAACTTGTAACATCTTCTCCCTTGATCATCTGGCTATTCCTTAACTTTTCCTCGAGAATCATCTTTCAATTAGTTGTAGCATTCTGGTACAAATTTAGAATGGTATCCCACATCTTCTTTATTGTATCTAACTCAGTGATATGCAAAACAATATGGTCCTTGACACTGTCAAGGATTAGCCTCCTCGCCTTGGCATCATCCTTCGTATATGCTAAGAGTTATGTTGGATCTATAGGTTCAACTACAATGTTGGTCACATATTCTTTGATACCATTCTCTTCGAGTAATAAATAAATTATGGGTTTCTTGACACAAAAATTTGAGGATTCATCCAATCTGTCCTAATCTCTCAAACTAGTTGAGGCCATCTCAAAGGATAAAAGAAATAATAATTCGATAGACATCAAACTAAGTTTCATAAACCCTCAATTTTCATTTGCCTAAGGTAAACCTTTTCTACCCACAACTTAGCTCTAATACGATGTGAAAAATCTATTTCTAAACTACTAATTATTAATCTCATATCTTATAAAGATTATTTAAGTGTTGAAAATGAATTCACTATTAATATTGAATATTAACACAACAACAACTTCACAAATAAAAATATGAAATAAACATGCAACACAAAGAACACAATATTTTTAGACAAATTATCCCTGGAAAAACCTGAAAGGGAAAATGAGTATTGTAGATGAGAAACTTATATTAAACTTTATCAAATTAAGAGATACAAAAAATAATTGCTTTCCTCTTTCTAGTAGAGCTCCGACAATCTCCCAATTTCTCCTCCTGAGATCCCACAACTGCTATCCCCAATGCTATCACTGCAAGACTTATTTGCTAACATTGCAAATTCATTTGCTAACACTATAAATGTTTCTCAAACTTGTGTTCTCCAAATGCCCCTTGAGCCCCTTTTATATTACCCTCGTTGGAAAACCAATGGCTGAGATCGATTCTCAATCAATGTCTAAGATTAAAAACAACCCAACAAACCCTAACTAATTTGTTTCTAGTTGCTTCCAAAAGAGGTTAATTAACTAATAAATAATTGTCCCTACTCTAACAAATTTGTTTAGAAAACAATTATTTAGTAATTATTAGCATATAAATGAACAGTTGTCCAAGCTACCAAAACTAACATAGATAAATTACGGTTTTCTTTTTCCTAAGCTCTCTTTCAATAGACTGCACCTCCGTAGAGCTGTATGAAGATATAATAGATTGTAATTGTGTTTGAATGTAAGAGCATAGAGTGCAACTCCGCAAAGTTGTATGAAGAGATAATAGATTGTAATTGTGTTTGAATGTAAGAGTTGAAATTAAGTGATCCCTAAATGTAATAGTTTAGTTTAATTAATAAAATTTTATGTGTATTTCTATCCTTGGTGCTCTATTTTGTACAATGATTACTATACTGTAGCTACAACCCAACATTACCATAATATATTTGGAAAGAATACATAATGAAAAATGTACTATAGATAAATTCTACCAGCTAAGTCTATGAGCACCTTTGATGACTTTGAGTTTTTCTTGGAATCCTCAACATTTAAGGGTAGGTAAACAACTGTAGTGAATTTTCAAGAAAAAATATATTTTCCTTATGTGTCGTGCAACAATTTCATCTATAAACATTATGAATTTATTTTCATATTTACTTGCACTATATTCAATACAAACAATTTCTTTCCACAATCATAATTTTCATAAATATGTAATAAGAGTAAAAATTGACATTAGAAATGGAACCATATCCTATGCAGAATTTCCGATTGATCAAAATCCTTTTCCTTAAATGTAAACAAGGGGAAAAGAACACCCTATGGTTTTTGTTAGCCACTATTTACTATATTTTTACAATGCCTTAGAATGAAATATATTAGATGCTCAATCAAATACTTTAGCTGGCACAGTTTTCGACCAAAATTACGATTAAAAAATGATGACACCAAAGCTACCATATAGGCAGGGACAACTAATAAGTCAAATTTTCTATGTTTTAAATCCTTAAAATGTACTCTAATGCTTACAGATTCTTAAAAAGAAGTTAAATATGCAAGTTAATCTCTACATTTTCTTTTTAGGTAAAAGCGAAAAATCGTTCATTATAATATATTAATAAGAACTGGTTGAAAAGTACAAGGGTGTACAACTTTTCAAAATGAGAGGAGCAGCCATGAGTTAATCTCTAGATTGCATACTTTAAGATTTTGTAATAGAAAATATCAAATACCAAACTAATTGTTTCCTGGAATTCAAAACCCAGCACTAAGGTCTCTTTGTATAAATTTCCTCGATAGCAAATTATTTTTTCTCAGAAAGATTTCTTTGATTCTAGCGCCTGAAAATGAAGCTGACGTAAAGAAATGGAAGTGGTGTGGTGTTGAATTGAAAATGCTAAGAGCATGGATTGTTGGTCTGGCTTACACTCCTGAATGCATAATTGCCAAGTCACCGTTGAGCTCTTCAGATGAAAATATTCTTTTCTGACTTTAATTAAAGTTATAATAATGATGTTTGGAATCATATTTTTGGTTAATTAGTTTTCAAGTAATTCTTTATTCTATTACTTTAAATGTATTCGAACCTTGGAAGTTTAGGATTAGTTAGCTTCAAGTAATTCTATTTTGTTTATTGCTTTAAATAGATTGGAACTTATTTGTTGCAAGCATCATAGTGGGCTTGGGTGGTAAATAATGGAGATTGGTGAGCTTGCAAGAATATCAGTATTGTTGGCTATAGTATTTGTATTTACATTATACATCTTGGTGGATGTATGGAAAGCATACACTAGGAAAGCTCATTGGGTTCCTTCCCATTACCTTGTGCTGAGCGCTCTCATAATCCAGCTGCTTGGCTTACTTTGAGGGCAGAGTACATTGTGGGCTGATGAGTGGTCCATCTGCAAATGATAAAATGGTTAAGAAAGAAGCTAAAAATGAAAATGCATAAGCCTTATTTCACATTGAACAGATGAAGAAGCTAGCCATACCAGCCATAAAAGGACCTTGCAGCAAACAAAGGAAATGCAAGATTGAACAGGGGAATGGATGACTTGTAATAAATGTTACCCATCCAACAAGAGTTTCAAGAACAAAGAAATTATAGGATATTCCACGTAGCTTTTTCCTAACATATTTTCTTCAATTAAAATGTCTGGTAAAGAAAATAATAAAGGAGAAACTGGCATAGTAATTGGACAGATGCTGAGTTGAAATCTTCTATATTTAAAAAAAATAGCAACTAAAATAAAATATAATTCTTTGAAATTTTTTCATCAAATTCAAAGTAAAAATTGAAAAGTTGGAAAGATTGAGTACTAATGGAGAGCTCGTATGCTTCCTTTTGAAAATGGACAGTAATGGAATCTATTCTTGGATATGGTCAGGAGGACACTTGACATGAATTACTTGATTAAGATATGGAAGCAAAATATGGGAGTGCCTTGGAAGGTTCCGTTATAAAAGAAGGAAATGAAAGGTTGGCTCCATGAAATGGATCATATGTTAATGATACACTCCAACTTGAGAAATAAAGTGATACACTCCAATATGGATCATAGTAATGTCTAATTCAGGAAAATGGATACTATGTAGTTTGACTTAACTCAATTAATCATATGTAAATCTGCTTATGCACATACATTCATATGGTTTCTTAGCTACACAACTTGACACTCAAAATGGAAAATTGGTTGTTAAAACATGTGTAAAAGAACCAACACAATCCAAAAAAAAATAAAAAAAACAACACAAAATTTACCCTAGGGAATCTAAATATGGTGAAAAATCAAAGAAGTGGAACTATGATTCATTCTACTATCAAATTGATGATTGTGTTGAGCTTTTCTCTTAATCACCATACTACATTTTTGTTTTGTGATAATCTTGGATTGTCATTAATAATGCATGCAACCTAATGGAGTAACAATAGACTAAGTGCATTGAGATATACTTGCACTTTATCAAGAAACTCATCTAGGAGGGAGTTCCTATGAATGGTTAATTATTTATGCATTTTTTAGAAAGATGTTCAATGGGACCAAATCTTTTACAAGGATAGACTTGGAGTGAAAATTAGATAGTTTATCTTTTGGCATATTCTCTTGGATTTGTATTGTATGCAAGATTTATGTATAAAAGAGGTTTCTAGAAATAGTTTGTAAATACATCAAATGCAGATGCTTTAGAAACAATTTCCGTTGCATGAAAACTCTATAAATACAATGTGTTGTTGAAGAAAATAGTCAGAGAAGTATTTTTGAAAAGCGTTGTTATGCTGCTAGAATCATCTTGGATCCAGATATCATAGCTGATTACTCTTGGAGAGTGTTGGCTCTTGAAATTAATTAAATCATATTGATTTAATTATTAGAGTAGCTTATTATCTCTTTCTTTACTTATGTTATGTAGGCCTGACTACAAGGATCCATGAAAGAGGAGACATTCTCGATGTGCAAAAATAAAAGTTGCAATTCAATAATAAAAGAATGTTTTGTTATTAGAAGACAAATCAATCAAGTTATAAAAAGAGATCAAAATCCTAAAAGGAAACCTAGGTTGCATAATAATAATTAATAAAAGAATTAATCATTATATGCCTAAAGTTTAGATTAAGTAAAGAAAGAGATAATAAGTGACTTAATAATTAAATTAATATGATTTAATTAATAAGAAAAATAACTTATTATTCTAACACCCCCCATTAAGATAAACTTAGGGAGTAGCTAAAAACTTAGAACTACTATTGAAAGCAAATGAGTCATGGCAATAAAGGCCTGATCAGGTACCCAAGTACAAAAGAGAGTCTCTGTAATGCAAAAAAATAGAGAAAACCACATGGGAAAAGCTCTACTCCAAAAAGAGATGAAGACTAGCTATAGGACTGAAGAAGCTTCCAAAACTAGGGAATGTTCCATAAAATAGGAATAAATAATGAACATGGAGAACACCACTGAAGCAAGAAGCTACAAATTCTATCAAGAGGCGACTGCTAATCTGAAGAACCTCCATTGCAATAGAACATGACCAAGTAGAGAAGACTATAATTTGCATGAGTGCCCTCAAATAACACTACTCAAATCAGGAGTCAAACAAAGAAAAATAACTGAACTCAAAGATACAGATGGTATGAAACACCAAAGCCTGCAAATTTGATCAATCAAAGATGTAAGTGTGCCTCCAAAAAATAGGAATGAAAGAGTGTCCATATGGTAAATGATCCATCTCACCCGAATGCATAGCTACTCATCCACTGCATCTGCCTAGTACATAGGAACAAATACTGAATACATAGCTCACTCCAACAAATGAAGGAAACATAAGAACCAACAATAGAAACCCCCCTATAATGCTAACAAGGGAGTGGTGATAGGTATATTGAAAATATTGGCCAATAAGATCTGCATCATGAAGAACCAAAAACATCGAAGGTGCAGAGAAAGAATAGACACATATAAAGACATCATGAGGCTAATTTTGTAGAAGGAACTATTGGAGTTGATGAGTGAATAACTCACAGCTCCTAAGAACACTAGCATGAAAACACTTGTCACAGAAAGAGAGAAGCAAAAAGCTAGAGAGGCCTGAATGCATGGATCCACGAGAGAGGAGACATCCTTGATGTGCAAAAAAAAACGTTGCAACAATATTTCCTTGGTTAATTTAATTAATTTGAGGATAAACCAAGGTATCATCTTTTATTTTATTTAGGATATTCTTAAAAGAATCTCTACGTGTAATTTTGTCCTCTTGTCCAAGTGGGAGAACAACTAATATTTTGTAATTCCTTTAATAAGGAAAATAGTTTATTCCTCCTTATGAGGATTCTCACACTTGGCACACACATAGTATGAATGTGGCACTCATACACATAGGGAGTTACATGCAAAGTCCTTCACTCATCTCTACTTAAGAGATGTTTCTTCACACACTTGACACTAATTTTCTCACAATTCTCTCACACAATTTCTCTCCTCTTGCATACTAGTTCTATCATATTGTATTGAGCTTCTTGCTCATATTCTTTCTCTCTCTTTCTAGGCTTTTTATAGCTCATTCATAATACACAAAGGGTTTTCTCTTTGTTTTTCCCCTTACAAAAATCTCTTGGCTCTTGTTGGATTCTTGGAGTCCTATCTTCATTTTGGTGGTTGATCTTGCATCTCTCTCTCATTTGGTTTATGGTAAAAATCTTCTTGCACTTCACTTCTTGGATTGTTTTTGATCTTGTTTTCATTCATTTATTTCTTCTAAAAAACACCAAGAATGTGTACATTTAAATATTTTTACTTGTTCACAAATGAATTTTACGTATGCTAGTAGATTAAGTAGTTAAGAAAGTCCAATTATTGCAACTCCAAAGGCCTAACACAATTCCTCTTTCATTTCACTATATCCATTATCAACTTCAATTACTTAGACGATTAGATATTTTAGGTTATGTTAAAAAAACTAAATATAAATTAATATCATGTGATTGCTATTTTATAATACTGCAAACTAGGTAAAAGTTAGTGAATAAAATTAATATATTAACAATTATGTTGCAGGGCATCTGAGAAGACAATCAATGAGCACCACCTATAAATATAAATATATTGTCAAATTATTTGGTTTGACTTTGGATTCAGTTCTCTTTTGGTTGTTATAAGCAGGTTAAAATATTTACGATACTCTCTTATTTTTTGTATGCACTGAAGTGAAAGATTGGAATAGGATACTTACATCAATAAATTCAAAATGAATTTTGTCAAAAGTTATAGATGCTACTTCCTAGTATACATGTATGCAAAATGTGAAATTATAGGCAGCACACTTAATTATTTGACATAATGCCTGATGGATTGGGATGATAGCAAGATATGCACAAATGAATTTGTGAAAAGGCTCTATAGATTTCCAAGCAAATTAATTGGTAGGCATAAAGAATAAATGCAATCCTTGCATCTTCTATCATGTGAATGATTTGATTATTTGAATGAATTGTACATACTCTTTAACTATGGCTTACATAGATGAAGCATTGAAGAAGAGATCTGGGGAATTAGTTGAGTGGAAAATAGAATTTGAGGGCAAGAGGCTGCAAAAACTTAGAAGTTGCTTGTGAAACGTAATGAATATGTAGTTATTAATGAGATGCATCTTTGTCTCAATTATTTTGTTACTACAATTTGTGATACTTGTGCAAAGCAACAAAAGGAAGCATCGTTAGATTCCTCTACAAAGAGTGATGGAGATAGCAAAAATAAGGTAAATGATTCCCTTGTTGTCATGGACATAGAATCTAATATTTTTGTCTCTGTCAAAGAGGAAAATTCACCTGATAGATACTCCTTCTAATCAAATAAAATGGATAGGTGTATAACCATCATTGAGCAGAAAGAAAACTATCAACCCACAATATAGAAGATAGAATGTGAAAAGATTTTTAATTTAGATGATTATTTTGATGATAATGTTTAGAATATTGAAGTTACTAATGGTGGTCTATCTTTGATCTTTTCCAAGGCTTTAATTCTAGCTTCTAGTGACACATAGTGATTTATAAGTAAAGCATGATTCTTTTTTGGAACTAGATATAACTCCATAGATACCATTCTAATTCTAGCTCCTTTGGAATTTTTTCCATAATCAATAAATGGTTTTGAGAAAGATTGGGAGGTGGATCATTTTCTAAACTTATTTGTTCATATAGTAGATTATTTTGTGTGTTGGATTGCATGTAGCATGATTCTGGTAATGTGATGCTTGTTTTTTCTTTGTATTTTTTAAGCTCTGTTTGGATAACCCTTTTTGTTCCATTGACACAAAACTACAAAAGAATTGACCTTGTTGTAATATTTTTCTATTTCTACATAGAATCATCTTTGTCTATGTTAAATGGATGCCATCATTCTTCTATATATTGTATAGATGTTATACCATAAATATTAAAGACATCACTATATTAATGTTATACTAAAGCTGATTTTGTTTGCATACTTTTTTCTTGAAAATACAAAAAACATCTAGCCATCACATAGTTTGAATGAGTCATAAAACTCAATATTTTTTGGTGAAAGAATGACTATCAAGCATTGACCAAGTTTTTCTAAAGTGACTTGGAAGATCTATCATTTTCAAAATTCATAAACCACTAAAAGTGAGTGAAGTTTCCAAGTCATTCCATTTTAGTTCCTCTAGAAAATGAAATCCAAAACTAAGCCAAATAGATTAACAAGGCCCTAACTAAGTCCACTTGTCAACTAGTTGTGATTGTTTTGCCAAGGTTGCAACTTGCTTCCCACTTCCTCTACCCTTGTGCTAGCTCAACACTATGAGAAATCACATGTATCTGTGATCTATGATCTAATGCCTAGATTTTGCAATAATTTTATCTTCCCTTGGTGTGCTCGAAACCCATGGCATAAGAGAAATGCATCATAGTGTTGTTTGGATCAAACAACATGAAGCTTGTACTAGCACACAACCAATCTAAATGTGTCAACCTGGAGCTGAGCTTGATGACCATAGGAGGAACACTTCTGCTTTGTTCTATCTACTAAAAATTACATGAATAGAAATATTAAACACAAAAAGACAAGCATTAACAATAGGAACAATGACCTAGTACATGCAATATTGATGAGGCCTCACCTGTTATGACTTGACTTACCTAGAATCAATCATAGCTAATCAATGAAGAAATATAACAAAAGAACTATAGCCAACTAGTGTTTAAGGTTTAAGCCATAGACAAAAATGATAATAGTAATGACTAGGATTCAGCCCTAACCAATGCAACAAAGCATAAACCAACATCATAAAGTTAATGAGTAGGATTTAGCCCTGACTAATACAATGTGGAACTCCAGAGGTCATTTAAATAGTATATAAGTATTCTCCACATTTGAAAAAACTTTGAGGGACTTTGAAGCATCAAAGAAATCACTTTAACATAAATGTCAACATTGACAACATTGCAATGATCTCTCTTTATCACTGATGGAAAACTCACAAGTGAAATTTCAGGTGAAACTTTGAAAATGAATTCAATATTTTTTTCAAATTTAAAATTAAAATAGAAATTTATTTGGTTCAAGTGAAATGATTTCACTCAAAACTCTCTTCTATATAGATGTAAAGTGGTTTTAGTTGAAATTGTTTTGCTTCAAACTATTTAGAGGAAACCGCTTTCATTTGAAAGTATTTTATTGTCTAAAGATGTAGCCTTAGTTAATTTTAGAGGTCACGTAAACAAACTAATAGTGTAAAAATAGGTCTTTAAACATAAGCACAAATGTAGGTTACTATGAATGTAGAGGTAGATTGTGTGCAATAGCAATGGAGGAAGCCTTCTATAGCTAGGAGGTTCTCCATGGCTATGAACAATTAAGGTGTGCTTGATTGCTAGTTTCTATTTTAGTTCAACCATGTAGGTCAGCATTATTGGGTCTACTTTAATAGTTGGAAGCAAATTAGAATTTAAAATTTATCTTAATATAAGATTTCTATAAAATAAGATAATTAAATTTATAGAATATAAATAGAAATGATTATATTTCAAATACTACTCAGGAAAAATGTAATACATTAATATTTAGAAAAAAAATAAAAATTAAAAGATTAAATATAAATTGATAGAGGCAAACTACATGTTGTTACTCTGCTAATTATCTATTGCGAAGCTAGTGCTGTTAATGTACTTTTAATGTTCTCTAAGTCTTCCCTGTACCACAACCAGCACCCTCTTACTTCTTTTTCTATCAAAAATAAATACTAAAAATTATACTTCTTTTCTCCTCGTACTTACTCCCATGAAAATTAGAGAAAAAATCCCGTGCTTATTGTGCATTTGAATACGCTTAATAAAAAGTATACTATTGGTATTACAATACCAGTCCATTCGGACATGGGAAAAGAAAAAGATGAAGTCACACATTCTTTACATTATTGAAGGAAGGCTACTTAAAAATCATTTTAAGGTGCCACCGTAAAAGCGCAAGAAATAGGGGAAATAAGGAAAACAAACTAGCACATTTTCTATGAATAATGGGAAGGAAACTTGCTAAATGAACATACTTTATCTCAGCATATTAGATCACATCAGAAGAAGCATATTTCCATTCCTAGGAAAAAAATATGGATTTGTGTTCTAAAATCATTCATTTGATCACGTCAGAAAAGTATAAATTTGTTTTATATGTTCCAATTTCTTTTACTTTTCTCTTTTAATCTCATTCATTGATAAGAGGATCTCTAGACATATCACTTTTAAATGCCATCTCAATGATTAAAGAGCATCTGTAATCACATCACTCTAAACAGTCTACAACCAAAAAAAAAACTTATCTGACTTTTATTAATAAATTTTATTTTTAACTATCTAATTATGAATGGTATTGTGTGTATACCATAAAATCTCAAAAACCTCCTAATCTATAACCAATCATGAATGAATTTGCGATCCTATTTGCAAAACAACAAAGTTTAACTGACATTCAAGTAATTCCTCATTCTCAAAACACTTTTTCAATTTTTATTTTTATTTTTCCTAGTCAGCCTACTCGAGTCTCTATAAATGTATTTCTTAGTTAGTGCAAACACCATTGTAGGCTTGGGAGTATTGTGCTAAATCATGGATAACAGTGAGATTGTAAGAATATCAGCATTGTCAGTTGTAGTGGTTTTATTTATGGGTAAGAGTTTGGAGTTGGGGGCCAATTCCATGGAAGTCTATGGGGGTAGAAAATTTGGAATACAAAACGGGCGCCTGATTTTTACAAATCAAGCGCCTGTTTAGGTTCCGAAGCCCGATGCACTTTCAAAAATTGGGCACCCATTTAAAAATCGGGTGCTTGTTTAGGATTGGGTGCCCAAAGCAAAACGGGCACCCGATTTATTCATAACGGGCACCCGATTTGAACAAATCGGGCACCCATTTTGAAAATCTATTTTTTTTTTTTCAAAACAAAATTCTTGTCATTTTTATCTTCAACAAAAAAGGGATCACGTTTAGTACAGCTCAGGTGCCCGGTTTAGCTTCCTCTGTCAACCCCATCTGCCATTTTTTTTGTGTACCAAGTATGTACTATTTTTTAAAAATATTTTATTATGATTTTTGTCATTAAAAATTGTAGTTTCAAGTTATTTTTAATTTAAAAACATAGGTTAATGTTATTTTCAAAATTATTGTATAAATTTAATTATATTTTATCTTTCAAGTAGTTCTTTTTTATTTCAATTTACTCTGTAAATTACTGTACTAAAGTAGAAAATTGGTAAAATTTAGGTATACAAAATTACATTACAAAACCCTACGTAGAAAACCAAAACCCTAGGTAATAAAACAAAAATGTAAACCTAGATACAAAATTAAATTATGAAACCCTAAACTTAGAAAATCAAAATATAAATTTAGAAAACCAAAACATAAATTTAGTTCAAACCAAAACATAAATTTAGAAACTCTCTCTCTCTCTCTCTCTCTCTCTCTCTCTCTCTCTCTCTCTCTCTCCTCTTTCTCTCTCCTCTCCACCTTCTATTATTTTTTATTATTTTTTTACAATTTTTGTCATTAAAAATTGTAGTTTCAATTTATTTTTAATTTAAAAACATAGTTTAATATTATTTTCAAAATTATTGTATAAATTTAATTATATTTTATCTTTCAAGCAGTTATTTTTTATTTCAATTTACTTTGTAAATTAGCGTACTAAAGTAGAAAATTGGTAAAATTTAGGTATACAAAATTACATTACAAAACCCTAGGTAGTAAAATAAAAATGTAAACCTAGACACAAAATTAAATTACAAAACCCTAAACTTAGATGTTTTTCATTTATTAATTTTAAGCACGTTTATATCTAAGGCCACATATACCTGTAGTATGTTTTTCATTTATTAATTTTAAGCATGTTTATATCTTACTAATTTATGCACAACTTTGATTTGAACTTATTTTTTTGCAATTGCAGGCTTTTGAATTATCTCATGTTCCACAATCACATTTACGTCTTGACTCATTGGTGACATTAGCTACGTGTCACACACAGGAAATGTACATGTTTTCATTCCATGAATTTGTATAGTCAAGTCATATATACTTTATAATTTATGTATATGTACTATAAGTTTGATTCATGCTTTATATATGTTGTTCAGTTCGACACCACCATAAGTCTTGGCATGGCTACAAGAATAAACCAACTGCAGCCATCGACCTGGTGCTATCTTTTGATGTAATGATTAAAAGTAATTTTTCAATGTCCATTGTGTATCTAGATCTTTTACAACTAATTATTAAAATTTTGTACTTTAAATGTTTTTATAGGAGTTGGCTACATCCACTTTTCATGTACCTGAGGATGAGGGTACTCAAGACCAAAAAAAGTAGGATGAGGGTACTACTCAGGACCATATAGAGTAGGCTAAGGGTACTACTAAGGACCATACAGAGAAAGTTGATGCATCGCAACCCTCTACACGTGGAGTGAAGAGGACTGTAGATCAGCTAGATGAGTAGAGTTATATTATGATGACTATTTAGACTTTTTTTTATATGATGATGATGTTAGGAATGAATGCTAAATGTTTGGTAGTCATTCTATAGGATTTGTTGTTGCATTCATGACTATGATTGTCATTGATGTCAACACAGTGATCTTCTAGAGACTTGCAGAGAAGCAGACAGTGTTTGGATTAGCGCATGTGGTATATTGCAATTGAAGCTATACAATGTTGAGGATATACTCTTTGATATGTTATATGTTGATGGTTAAGAGCATAGATAATAATTTATTTATTCGTGGAAGTTATGAGCATTTTGGTGGAAGCAGTATTCAGGCAGTGTTCCTGAGTAGTGGTTTATGGAAATTGGATGATATCTCCTAATCGGGATATAATCTGGCTTTGCACAGTTAAAGGGAAGTTAGAGACACATTGATAGTGACATAGATTATAGGACAAACTTTGAGGTCGCACGAGTGGAGAATTATTGTATTTGGAAGTCGATAGTTTTGTGTAATTTTGATGTAGCGTGTGGAAACTTTTATTTTGTAATTGTGTTCCAACTCAATTGTAATTACTTGAGTGTGGTATAAAGGAAGGAATCTATTTCCTTATTGTAATGATGATGAGGATATGGTTGAATGTGAATGTATGCATGAAGTGAAGAAAAGAGCTAATGCAGTTATGAAAGAAAAATTGTGAAGGAAGACATGCGAAGTACAAAGATTTGAAATTGAGATCTAGTGTAGCAGTGAGTGTGGTTTGGAATAGTGAGAAAGGAGGTAACATATTTGATATTATTCAGTTGAATAATCTTAAGATTAGTTGGACAATGTGTTCAGTGATCTTGCCATTGAAGCTGTTTGGGCAGTGGGTCCTTTTGTCTTCCATAACTCCTAACAGGGTTAGAATCTTTTAACAGGGATTCAAAATCTCCTAACAGAGATTCATATGTACTAAATGTAGTCCATCCTTTCACAAGGAACATTCATATTAGTGCCTCTTTTGTGGGCATCATTCCCACCGGGGTTTACTCTTTGATCAAGAGGTTCCCTAGTCAACAGATCTTGTGTCATTCTGTTATTGTGTATGAATATCTTTCTATGGTTGGTAATTATATTGCTTACATGGTTAAATGTTGTTGAACTTGATAAAAGTTATAATTCTCTAATAACTGATTCACCCCCCCCACTCCCCTCTCAGTTATCTTGGTGGACTTTACTTTCTAACACATGACTATTTGGACTTGTGTTATGATGACTTTTTGTCATATTATTTGGACTTGTTTTATATTATGATGACTATTTGAACTTATTTTGTTACTTGAATTTGTTTTTATAGTAGTACTTTGTTTTGTGATTGTACGTATATATTATGAGTTGATATGATGGACATTATGATACATGTAAACTATTTCTGGACTTGTTATGTTATTTATCTTAATCATTACTTGTTATTTATATATATATGAGCTTATGGAAAAGAACTCATTTTTAATATCAATTACAAAATTAAATTTATCAATATATCCTAAAAAAACCATATATCTAACAATGAGTTCTATTAATTCATGTGTAATTGAGAGGAACAATATCTAGATACATTATAAGTAATATGAACACTTTCATCAACTATAAAAAAAAAATCTATATCTAACAATGAGATCTATTAATACATTTAATTGACAAGAATAATATGGATGAGTACAAAGTTTAATATTTAGAACAAAATTAGGTGAATACAAAGTTATGAATTTAACTTAAATATTTAAAACAAAATCTGATGAAAAAAAGTGAGTTCATGTGAACTTAAATTAAAAAACTAAAATTGTACGAATACAAGAGTGCATTGTACTACATAAATAGTTCATGTCTATGTTCTTCTAGACATCCTCCATCATAAAAATAAACATGTTGAAATGTTAAAATTTATAAAAGTTCATTTAAAGTTAATTTAAATTTAAATTTTGAATCTATATCTCTAAATTATAAATTATGACACTTCAAAGAAGACATGTAGAAAATATATAAAAATATGACAATAGAACAAAAACTTACATGTATAAATTTGATTCAACCTAATGTATCATCAACATCCTCTCTTTTCTGCAATGCGTCTATAATCATTCATGTCTAGATATTCTTCCAAACATCCTGCATCATTGAAATAAACTTGTTGAAATGTTAGAATTTATAATAGTTCATTTAAAGTTAATTTTAATTGAAATTTCAAATCTATATCTCTAAATTATAAATTATGACATTTCAAAGAAGATGTGTAGAAAGCATATAAAAATATGACAATTAAACAAAAACTTACATGTATAAATTTGATTCAACCTAATGTACCATCAGCATCCTCTCTTTTCTGCAATGCGTCTATAATAGTTCATGTCTGGATGTTCCTCTAGACATCCTGCATCATAAAAATAAACATGTTGAAATGTTAGAATTTATACAAGTTCATTTGAAGTTAATTTTAATTTAAATTTCAAATCTATATCTCTAAATTATAAATTATGACACTTTAAAGAAGACATGTAGAAAACATATAAAAATATGACAATTGAACAAAAACTTACATGTATAAATTTGATTCAACCTAGTGTACCATCCACATCCTCTCTTTTCTACAATGCGTCTATGATTGCCTCATGCTCTTCCATTGAAAGTGTCCATAATATTTTATTAGCAGGTCTCCCTTTGTATCTTTGCAATTTGATATTTTTTAACACTAGCAAATGGGAATAGTGCATAATCTTCTTTTCTGATTGGTAGTCTTCAAAAGCTGGTAAACCATTCCTTCTTGTTAGTTATTTGCATAGCCATGTACCAACTACCACAATAGACCCAATTGGATACTGAAAATTATCATCATCTACTTGATGACATATCAACTTTTTCTTAGGTTCTACACATCAAGCTAACCAATACTATGTCTGCTCTTCATTATCCTTAGGTGCAACAACAGCATACACATGTCTTGCAAAATAAAATTAAGTACATGCACTGCAAATAAAACTTATTTAAATGTTTATAATTCAAATATATATAATCATAAATTATATAACTAACACATACATAAGTAATATATAATTTAAAGTTTTACAATAAATTGCATTAAATTACCAGGTTGTATGAGGTCTGAAACACGATCATAATCTTTTGATGTAAATGCATGATCCAAGTCTTCATTTATTATATCATCTTCATCTTGTCTCTCACTAGGTGTTAAATATTTTTGTTTCCATTCTTCAACCCATTCTGTATTCTCACATTCTTCCCATTCACCTACAACACAAAATTGACAAAAACATGCAAGCTCCCTAGTCCATATAGTCCAAGTATTAGAATTAGAACTCCTAAATGAATGTCATTTAGCCAATCTTTTGATTGTATTACAATCATATCTTGAAAGGATATTCTTCTCTTCAACTAGCCAAAAAAAATGTCTGATTGTAGAGTTCTGACTTGATCCTGTAGACAAACTTGTTTTACACCATTCAACAATTGCACGTGCATCTTTAAATTTTGATTGTTCCTCAAATTTGAGTTGCTCTCTACAAAGGGCTCTCTTAACACATGCACTGGCACCATCATGTTCTCCCTTCCCGTGTCCAGCCTCAAGAAAACTCTAGATATGTTGGATATTTATTTTCTTGTGCATCCTACTCAACCAATAAAACATTCTAGCATTCTTGAATTGCCCTATGCAATTCTCTAACCATATTAGATGTTGTGTTATATGAATTTCTCTCTCCCTTAAATTTTCATAAAAGGTATTAAAGAAATACTAGACAAACTCTGATGAGTGTAATTTATTATCACTCATATAGAAATGGTACTCTCTCAATATTTTCCGATCCTCTTTTTTACTATCAGGTGCATGTCTATAGACAATATGAACAAAAAATGTTACTTGCAATGAATTATAATATTGTGGTTGGATCTCATCTTGTGGTGCAAGCATGTAGTTCTCTGTAAAGTCAACAACTGACAGTATACTACCAATTGGAAATGTATTCTTGCATATGCGAAATTGTCCATCAAGCCATCTAGAATTGTGAGAGTGTTTCACATATTTAGGTATGACCTTACTCTTGAATTCATTCATAAAATCATTAACACTAAGTTTTTCAGTTATTAGGTTGCACCATTTTCAAACTTTTCCATCCTTCAATGGATACTCAACTATTTTAAATCTTTGTACAGATCAACTAATTGTTGTCCAAAATCAAATGAAATATTTTCATGAAAACATTCATCTAACAATGTAAGATTTCCACATACATCACATACAATAGAAACACATGCATTGAAAAGATAAAATTCCTCATTAGGTGGGTTACAAAATAAATTTGATATAAACTTCTTTATAGTTTTAGGTGCTATATTTATACCGCATTCCTGCAACATTTCATTAGTATGCATAGTAGAATGTATAGATTGAAAATATCATAATGATAACAAAATTGAACATGAGTTTTGCAAAAAAAGGTGATTCTTTCTTTGTTAATCATTACATACCATGGTTTACATTTTTCAAAAGATCTTTGACTAATACTAATAGTTAACACCTTATCATCCACAAATTTTTTATACAATTCTATTTGAGTCATATCTAAAAGGTGTTTTGGATGTGGATCACAAACTTTTGAATCGACTCTTAATTTAAGAACATCTCTGGCATTAGGGGATACTCTTGTATTATTGTGCCAAAATTTTTCAATCAAAGTTTTGACTTCACCAGTAAGTTTCATGTCAGACCTCGAGAGTCTGCCACTGAAGGTCCATAAATGGTTTGCCGGATCACTTTCAAAGTTAACTCTTCTCTTTACAACTCTTTTTAAAGTTTTACAATTAATATTGAGATATCCACTTATGTTTGAAATCATTCTTTTATCAGTAGTAGTTATGTTTACTAAAGCTATTGTTATTGATCGTCGTGCCGCATTACTATCTTTAGAATGACTTTTCTTTCCAGTTGTGTCAAAGGCACTAGCAATAGTTGATACAACTTATTTTAGAGACTCATCTTTCTTAGTTTTCACATAAATGCTTAACCTCTTCATCACTTTTCGCATTTTAGACATTTTAATTAATTGTAACATTAATTGACATTGAAACCCAAATTTCTTATTATAAAAAAATTGTCTAAACAATCTACTCACGTGTGTTCTAATTTGTCTCAATAAAACCAAACCATACAGATTGTCTAGCACATCAATTTTTAATTGAAATTGTTCACTTATTTCATTATCATTGAAATGAGTTTCTTTCTCAATCAGTGTTTCTATGTCTACATTTATATTGTTGATTTCAATCTGAATTGGTGTTTGATTTTCATTTTCAATTGGGGTTTGACTTTCAGTTCCTTTATCATTATGATTAACATTACTAATTTCTAAAATTTTACGTGCAATTAAATTTGTTAATCTATTTTTAGGAATAAAATTTAAATCATTTCTATTGTAACCTACTTCTAGAAAATCATGAAGATCTTTATCAGAATAAGTTGTAACACTTAGATGTGAAGACATACCTGTATCCAATATTGGATTAGAAGATGCACTTGATTTTGCTTCTTCAACCTCTACATCCATTATGGTGTCTTCATTGTCCTCCTCTTCTGAAACAATTGTTGAACTCAATGCTCCAACATTATTCAGGTTTCAAAGTCTTTCTCTTCTTTCTCATTGTCATTTTGCCTCTCTATTTTCTGCAATCTCCTCAGGCATCAAAACCTTTATTGACCTCTTTCTACGTCAGTTTGATCCTATTTTTACACTAAAATTTGAGTTCAAACAATCTTTTTTGAATGTAAGATCGAAAATAAGATTTTAAAAAAAAAAAAGTTGGTAGAAATATTCTCTTTGTCTTTTGCGAATCAATACAAAATAGATTGAAAAGTTGAAAATCATTAGATCAGGTCCACAGTCTAGTTTTTGTGCTTGCAACAGCTCTTTAAGAAACGTGCACCCATTTTTAGTTTCAAAAAATGGGTGCCCGTTTCTAGTTTCACAAAACGTGTGCCCATTTTGTGAATTTAAAAAAATGGGCGCCCGTTTTGTAAATCTATGAGTGGGAACCCTAGCTCCTAGCTTGGGTTTTGGTTCAGGATAGGCTTGGTGGGACCAAGCCTATGCTTGACCCTACAAAAAAATGGCTAAGGCATTATAGAGTAAAATTTTTGCCTTGCCATAATTTTTAGGACAACTTCCCGAATAAATTTTTTGATAAAACGAAAACCCATTTTATCTCTTATTGTGCAGATTATAAAAATATAAATTTTATAGTGATATGATGAATTTTAATATTTATACAATATTTATTAAGCCAACATGGTACCTAAACTTGAAATACCAAGGTTAACTAAAACTTTAATAACTTTTTTAATTTTTTATTTTCTGAAAAATGAGTTATATGTGACCAAACTACATAGAATTCTTTTCAAATTAAAATTAAAAAAATTGAGAAAAAGTGAAGTTATCATCAAATTATGGTGTCCGTACACAAGAGGTTTAAAAAATGTACTTTATAGTGAATTAAAAATTAATTAAAAAAATATTCAATAAAAAAATAAGATAAAATATTCTGACCAATCTTCAGTGTTTTAGGTACCTTTTCCGAAAAGGATTCACAAAAATACATTCATTTACTTCAAATAAGGGTGTCCGTACACACGTGAGGTGTGGTCCTGAAACAGGCATTTTGAAAAAGTGGTTTTTAGACATGCATACTAAAATTCAATTTATACCATGTGGGTATTGAAATAAATTACATATTTGAAAACTAGATTCTGAGCACTAAATTTTATATTACTGAATTTTTTCAAGATTCAATCTTTAAGTGCTTCAAATTTGGACATCAATTGATAGAAATTTTGAAAAATAGGGAAAACACTTCCACTTTTTGGCCAAAAGTGGGACTCAACTTCTTGCAGCCACCCTTATCATCTTCATTCTACTGGATGCATGTAAAGCATACATTAGGAAAGCACATTGGGTTCCTTCCCATTTTATTGTGCTAAGTGCTTTAATCATCCATCTGCTTAGCCTAATGAGCGTCAAAAGTGCATTGTCTAAGGACACATTGGAAAATCCGAAGAACAATGACTTGTGGATAATCAATAGCAGCCGTGTTATGCTGTGCGTAGTGATGGCATACTTGGTGCCAAGTATGGCCGCAAGGGGTTACCAAGAGTTTTGGGCTTAGTTGGGCGTGTTGGTTATTATAATCCTCCTTTGGATGACCTTTGAATTGTACATAGTCCATTCCAACAATGAACGATCTCCATCCACTACCCCTGCTCCCACTTCAACTAAGAGTTTAGGCGAGCTTTCCTTCACTTTATCTGTTGCCATCATATCAATATCTTTTGTAACCCTCATCTTTCTCCTTGCTTGGACCAACATAGCCAGCTGAGGTATATAGGTTAGTTACCAATTTGTAATTTGAAGGAATCTAGCCGTGCGCTTTTGTTTTGGTGTTTTATGGGTATTTCCTAAGATCATTCTCAGAAATTTGTAAATTTCTATAAAATTATTAGGCTTTTCTCTTAGATATAAAGTATTATATGCCTACTACCTATTAATTATAAGGTAATGAAGTCTTACACCTTTGTTTCTTTAGGGAAAATAATGGTAGATAATTATTTTATAGAATAAGGTAAATTATTGCAATTTTCTTAATTTCTAATGGAAAATACAATAAATCATGACGATCTACACTCTGTGGATGGAAAGTGAGAAATTAAGTAAAGTTGGAGAGACCATTGAAATTAGCAATCATCAAGGCAATCTAAATGAAGGGTGGTACCTCAGTCTTTCATAGAAACTCATATTATCTTACCTTATAACTCAACCTCCTCACCCTTGACATGGTTACCTCTCCTCCTTAGTCTTTCTTTTTCGCTTAGCTCTCTCTCTCTCTCTCTCTCTCTCTCTCTCTCTCTCTCTCTCTCTCTCTCTCTCTCTCTCTCTCTCAATATTTTTTTAACTTTTCTATCTTTGTGTTTTTAGTTTCCTTTCCCATTTTTTTTTGTGTTAACTTTTCAGTCTTTGTGTTTTTAGTTTCCTTTCCCATTTTTTTTGTGTTAGTTCAATTTTCATATTTTGTTTCTTCCTGCCTTTGTTTTACTATTATTATAATTAGTCCTTTTTCTTTGATTATTCCTATAATATACTCATTTCTATTTTTTGTCATCTATTTTTAATTATTTTTATTGGACATCTCTTATATTTTTTCTTTTACTTTTTATGCTCTCTGTCCTCTTATTTTATACCTTTTTAACTTTCATTTCTATTTATTTATGTTAGGGTAAAAGTACAAAGCTGTGTCACACTTTTATAAAGGAAAAGGTCAACAACACACAAAATTTTTAACTTTAACAACATAAAAATGACATTTATGTTTAAAATTTGGAGATGATGTAAACTAATGAAATGTGTAAAAGTGGATTAAGTTTATGCCTATAATTTTTTTAATTTTTTTTTAACAAGAATTCACATAGTTTTTAAAAATTTTAAGTCCATTTTTTACTTGCTGAAAAATGCTAAAAAATGAGGGTCTTGTCTGCACCAAAAAAGTATATGCAAATAATCTTTTTTTCCTTTGATTTCAAAATATGTCATAGATAAAATGTACAGGTAGTGCAGAAAAGAAGAAAAATTAGTTTTCAATTTATATTTTCTCTGTTATAACTACTCAAAGTCGAACATACCTGAAATTGACAATTTTCATCTCACATCAAATTTCCCCTATCAAATCTACAACATTCAGAAAATAAATTACACACTCTTAAAGATAACTCTCTCCTTTAGTGTTAAATACAAATTTTCAATTTTTTTGATAAGCTTTACTATTTTTTTCTATTTTTGAAGCATCTTGTTCTCGAATGTTAAAATACCTACTTGCAGTATTTTGAAATTATAATATATTAGATCTACTTAAAATACTATAAAAATTATATAATAATAATCTTGACTCTGTGCTCTAAAAAAGGGTATTTTTATATTTGTAAAAAAATATCATTAAAAATAGTAAGAGTTATTGAAACATCATTTTTCTGAAATAATTTGATTTCTTTAGTAATTGTTATAAAACATGCATTTAATAGATATTTCCAATTGGAAAAAGTGAAGAACTTATCTAACTTAGCTAGAATGAATCTAGCTAGACCATATGTTTGATAAAAAATAATTTTAGTTATAAATACTCAAATTCAGTTGTGCTGATAAGTTGTCCTGAAACGTGACATAGCTTTGTGCTTTTACCTGTTAGTATTTTTCTTTGTTTTTTTTACTACGTAAAATGGGTTTCATAGGGTGCCTGAAACTGAATACATCTAAAAAAAAACTTTAAAAGTTCAAGTCTTAACACAATGAAAACTAAAGGATGAAATAGGCCACTGGCTGGGCCGAGAGTAAAACCACCATAGAAATAGAGAAGTAAAAAAAAAAAGACAGAGACAGGAAAAAAGAATCAGAAAGAAAGGTCAGGAGAGATTCCTGAGCATTGTGGCCGCATTCGCCTCAAGAATCTCCATCTTCTCACTAGCCTCCTTGATCTTATGGATATCATTAGAGTCTTCTTCGTCCTTATTCTTCTTAGATCTGGCCCTTCTTCTCTTTCCTGGACCTTCATTTGGATTCTCCTTTTTGTCCTCTTTTATTATCTGCACTTCCTTCCCATCCAGCTTTTCTTCCATGTTTTCTATGAGAAGCTTGATGTGCTCATTTGAAGCATTCAAGATGTTGAAGCTTTACTTTGATATGCCTTTGAGGGTTTCCTCAAGGCTCTTCATCTTTTCCTCTATCTTGGTAACCCTTGAATCTAGTCGAAGGAAATCATCAGTATCTTTGTGATGCTTGTTGCTGTTGGTTCCATGTATTTTATCCTTCAGGTCCCCCAATTCGTGATAGAGCCATTTAATTGACCTAAACTGATCCAACATACTGTTCTTGGTATTATTGAGTCCTGAATCTTCTCATGTACCAGAAGTGGGAGAGGGAGTCTTTCTATCGCTGATAGCCAAATCCACTAATAATCGGCCTGAGAAATCCCCCCTTAAATTGAATTTTTTCCCTGTAGCATGATCCCTAGTCTTCTTGTCCTTTCCAATTGAGATTTCCTCCTCTTCATCAATGGTCATTCCTTGCACATTGTCATTATACTCTTCTTCTGAGAAAATCTCCATTCTTGCCTAATTTTTGTGGGATTTTTCTTTTTTGTCCGAACTCGTAGTTCTCTTCTTAGAAGATGAGCCATGGTTCTGCTTTTTGATCTCTCCTTCCTCTTGGTCCTCTGATTGTAAACCCACACTGTCTTTAGATTTTGAGGGGACATAGTCCAAACTAGAGACATCTTATGTTTCCTTATTGACTACGATTTCCTTCCCCAGGGTTTGAGATTTGAAATATTCATAAATTAAAAGTAACAATCCCTCATGTAAAGCTGGGTTAACTATATTCTCAAGTCCCTATAGACATTAATATTTTCATTTATAGAAGCATTCAAGTAGAATGGGATGGAAACCTCCAGACTATGTCTGAGATGATTTAGTAGCATGAATTGGCAGGTGACAGGTCCTTATCTTATTAAACCTTGTGTCGAGTGTCACATAAGAGATCAAAGTCCTAAGGACAAATCTCCATAACATTTTTATTCCTTTAGGTTGGTAGTGCATTCCCACTTTGATGATGGCTTTCTTCCCATCCTCATCTCTCACAAAATCATTGATGGTAGAGTCAGATATTTTGTGGTCCCTGTAACATTTCTTGCCCATGATGGGGATTCTGGTGACATTTGAGATCACCTCCTATGTAACAGTGAAATTCTTTCCTTCTATCACTGAACAACCTTCATTCCATCTCTTCACAAACATATTTGTAACCACTGGCTTGCTTCCATGTAACCTTTCTATAAAAGTCAAGATTTCCCCTTTTTGCAGAGCATTCCAAACCTTGGTGCATCTCCTCTATTTCCTACTATCATTCGTGGGCTCCCTTCTGTATCTTTCCCCTCCCATCGTGTAAGGTTGGATTTGGACAACACTCTAGTTTAACAAATAGCTGTTGTTCTTATTATTTCTCACCAAGGTAATCCAGAACTTTCTTCTATTTTACCTTAAAAAATAGATGTTAATCTTGGGAATGAACACCTAGAATGCATGCGAGAGGGACACATTGTTATTATCCTTCCTTTCAATCTGATACTTACCATTTTTTGAATGACACATCCAATAAACCACATTACAATTCATTATTTTCATTAATGATTCCCTCCTTTCCTTGGTATTTGTCCCTCTCGACTAAATCCTTCACCTCATGAGGGAAATCTCCATCGTGATGCCATATAATCATTGCGTCCTTTTTGAAAACTAAGTTGGCAAACCAGTCAGCAACTTGGTTGGCTTTCTTGTACACATGGGGTATGTAAACCTTTTCAAAAGAATTTAAAAGAGCATAGGTTTCTTCTATCATATTCGATATAGTCCTTGAAGGGGAGTAGTTTGAGTTTAAACAATTTATGATGTTCTTGGAATCTCCTTCAAGCCAAATCTTTTTGACACCTATGTCATAGGCACGTTTAGTAACTTGGAGGGTAGCATTTTCTTTAGCAAAGTGGTTTGTTTGAGAGCTAAGAGGGAAGGTGATAGCCGCAAGCCCATAACCATAGCAATTTCTGATCACACCTCAACTTCCCACCTTGCCTAGATTTACTTTGGCCGCACCATCAAAGTTAGCCTTGGAACAACCTTTCAGGAGATAGCTCCAGGTGTAATTATATCTTTTCTCTATATTGGGTATGTGCAAGATCATGCTATGCCAAACTAGGCCCTTAAGTGGCAATGGAAATTCAGAAAATCAAGTTTCTGTAAGTTGACATAAAAATTTGAACAAGTTATAAATATTATATCAAAAATATGTAAGAAGAGAATCTATATAAAATTTTATTTAGTTTCTAAGATATTGGGCCCTTTTTGAAAAAAAATTATTCTATATGTTGAAAATTTAAAATTTCACTGTAGTAGTATGAAAATTTTAAGAAAAAAATAAGAAGTAGGTGTATGTCTGACCACCTTAAACACAATCAAATGATATTTATTTTTAACAAGATTCTAGATATAAGTAGTAGACTCATGTCCAAATGTGACACATATTTTTTTTAAATTTTTTTCCATGTAAATAATTAATTATGATTTATTTTCTATAACTTTTCTAGAATACAAAAACTCTCGTGTCTGACCACGTTAACTTAGTCTAAACTTTATCAAATTAAAAACTTTTTAAAATTTTTCTTATAGTAGGAAAATCATAGAATGTGACACATATTTTAGATTTCAAAAATGTTATGCGGCTGGAAAGTTATAGCTATTTTTCAATAAGTTTATCAATTAGGACTAGAAAGATAACATGTAGGTGTATGTCTGACCACATTAAACAAAATCAAATGATAATATTTTTTTATAAGATTCTAGATAAAAGTAGTAGACTCATGTCCATATGTGATGTATATTATTTTGTATTTTTTTTCCAAGTAAATAATTAATTATGATTTTTCTGCTACAAATTCTCCTGAATATAAAAACTCTTATGTCTGACCACCTTAATAATGTCTAAACTTCATCAAATTGAAAGAATTGTTTATTATTATTGTATTAGATGAAGCATAGAATGTGATGTATATTTCAGATTTCAAAAATATTATATTGTTTGAAAGTTATAGTTATTTTTCAAAGAGTCTATCAATCAGGACTTCTTTTTCACATCACCACCTTTTGGCATACCATGATCTTGCATATACCCTACTCTTCTTAGGGGCAACAATCTCGTATTTTCCTGCAAAAGGGTTAGAGCCACCACGGAAAATAAAGTTTTCGTTTACAGCAAAGTTGATCTTTTCAAAGATTATTTTAGGAGCACGACAATCACAGAAGATATAATTATTGAGTTCTTTCCACACTCCCCAACATAAATGCGGGAGAATCCAAGAGAAGAATTTGTGAGAATCTGTATTTTTAAAGGGAAGGACCCATTGGGTAAAAAGGTCTTGAAAAGACAAGGGAAAGCACCAGGATAACTCTAGAGCAGAAAGCATAAACTATCATATCTGACTAACATAGGTGCAATGAATAAACATGTGGTCCACAGATTTGGTTTGGCATCTACATAACACACAGCTAGTATTTTTCTTTGTTGTTGTGTTGATTATTTTAATATATTTGACATATTTTAGTATTTAGTTCTTTTTATTATTAATATTTGACATATTATGTTGTTTGTTCATTTTTTTTTTTAATATTTTATTTACATTGTATTTATTCTTTTTTTTTATTTCCTTCTTTCTTTATATTTCTAGTTGACCTCCCCTTAGTTTTCATTTAATTTTGTGTTTTAGTTTCAATTTTTAATGGGTATTTTTCATTTTTTTTGTTTTCCTTTTATTTTTTGGGTTATCTTTACTTTTTTTTTCCATTCAATCCTTTCTCTTCTTTTTCTTTTTTATTGGTTATTTCTTTTGGCTCCTTTGTTTTTCTCCTCATTTTATGTGCAAGACCTACCTACCACCTTGTGCCAACTATTTATATTCCCCTAATATTTGCACCTATATATCTATTTTACTCTATAAGCTTTCTCTCATCCTAATGATGATCAGAGAGTGGATCTAAAATATTGATGAAAAGTTTTTACACACAATCTACATGAAAAATGACTTCAATGTCGATTATGAATTGTGGAAAATTAATACCTTAGATAAACAAATGTTCTTTATATTTAGTTTGACATCTAACTACACTAATTACAAGTAGCACAATAATTATGTAAGTTAACAACATTTTCTTAAGTTTAGTTAAATTTTGTATGATCTAGTAATTAACAATTAGGATGGCCTGCTCAAGCTCTGCAACTTTCTCGCTCAAGCCCATTTTTCAAATTGCAAGCTCTAATGCCTACCTCCCCTGAGGGAGATGTTGGCCCCCTGGTAGACCTACCTGCTGGCCCTAAGGGCCCCTAGACCATACCCATGATTTCCTCTATCATGGCCCCAGCAATCGAGTCAATGGGAGAATCTCAAAAAGTGTCCTCTTCTGTTGATATCCCTTTGTCCCCCCCAAAACCCAACTGTTGGATACAATTTTCTGAAGGACATTGTTGGATTAGCTATGTGTTGTCTTTGATGTCACAAAAATGTCATATCATTTATCATTCTCAGTGTCTACCGAGTTCAGTCGGCCAGCCAGGCGGTTCTCAGTGTCTACCGAGCTTAGTCGGTCAGTTAGGCAGTTTTTAGTGTCTACCGAGTTCTCTTGAGTGTCTAAAGGAAACTTGACAAGGTAATAGTGTTAACCCAGCCTCCTCAGTTATCAAAGGAAAAGTAGTGGTTACTGAGCTCTCTCGGTCTCCGAAGGATGTTGCAGAATTCACTATGGTTACCGAGTTCACTCGGTCACCGAAGGAAATCTTTTTAGGATTAATGTTTACCGAGCATGGTCGGCCTTTCAAAGGATTTTGTTATTACAATTTGTTTATCTAAGCCGACTGTATAATAATTATTTGTGCCAACTTGACAATCTAAATGTTAATTAGAATGGCATATATATATAAGGTCAAGTAGTGAATAAAACATACACAGCATGTAGAAATCATTTTGAAGAAAGGTATATGCAAATTTTGAAGGATGGTTAGATATCCTTGAGGAGTAGCAAAGATTTATTTGATTAGTAAGGATCTAGTTAAGCAGAACAAAGATCTATATTTAGCAATTCAGTTGCAGGTCATTTCATTGTTACTCTCTTACAATTGTAGCAGTGATATCAAAATCTCTTAATCGAGTTGGTTTAACAACTATTTTGTAAATCCTCTAACAAGGTGACAGTTCTATTGAATTTTTTCAAGACCTCTTACAAGGCCACTGCTAGCAGGGTGATTAAATCCTCTAACAAGGTCACACCTAACAGTGTGTTTTGTAACCTTTTACCGGGTTGGCTTCTAACCAGGCATCACTTTAGAAAAGTGAAAAATAGTAACTAGTTACATTGGTGGTTTTTCCCATATTGGGTTTCCACGGTAAATCTAGTGTCTCTTGTGTTCATGTTATTTTCTTTATTCATGTAAGTTAATCAGTGATGAATGCTTAAGAATAGTTTAATTATTACACACTTCAAGAATCAAGTTTTAGCATTTCTCTATATATTTACTGAGTGGCACAGTAAATAATTTGTTAAGATATTTAAGGGATCAGTGGTAATATTTTTGTGGTTAACTGATTCACCCCCCCTCTCAGTTACTACATCTATATTTCCAACAATTGGTATCAGAGCTTTTGGTGCTTGTAGGAAGGGTTTCAAGGACCTAAGGTAAAGATCAGGATGTCTTACTAAAGAGAACTTCCAAGACTTAATAGAAATAACTTTTCAGCATGGCAAGTTCTCATGAGACTACATCTGGCTTCCATTGGTGATTTAGGATGAAAATATATTGATCAAGAATATACAATTCCTACTAGCACATTAACTGTTGAAGACATTGCAGAGAAGAAGAACCATAACACTATGATGATAGACATTGCATCAGCTCTTAGCTATGAAGAATTTGATGAAATCAAAGACTGCACAACTACTCATGAAATGTGGAACAAGTTGAAGAAAATCTATGGTAGTGATGACAATGTGAGGAGAGCCAAAGCAGAGAGCCTAAGAGGACAGTTTGATCAGATGAAAATGAGAGAAGAAGAAAACATTGCAAAATATGTTGAAAGGATCAAGACAAGTGTTAGTGCAATCAGAGCTTCTGGAGGAAAAATTGATGATGAAACTGTTATAAGTAAGGTTCTTAGAACATTACTTCCTATTTATGCAATAAGAGTTTCTGCTATTCAAGAAAGAAGATGTGAAGAAAATCACAATATAACTTTGGATGCCTTAGTTGGAAGATTGACAGCCTTTGAATTGGATAACTATGACAACTATGTTCCAACCTCTAAAAATATTGAATCAGCTTTTGAGGCCAAACTTTCACTCAAGAAAGGGAAGAAAATCCAATCAGAAAGTGAAGAAGAATCAAAGGAAAGTTCTGATAGCGATCTTGAAGTTATTGAAGCATTACTTGCAAAGAAGTATTCAAGAGGCAGAGGAAAATACAAAGGTAAAACTCCCTTAATCTATTTTTCATGTGAAGAAATTGGTCATATTGTAGCTAGGTGTCCAAACAAGCAAAGCAAAGATGAGAAGAAAAGTTACAAGTACAATGGTAAGAAAAATTTCAAATCATTCAAGGATAAAGGTAAGAAAACATGTTTTTTAGCTAAAGATTCAGATGATAGTGAAGAAGAAATTGTTTTCATTGCTATAAAAGATGAATTTGATAATGATGAAGATGAGATGGCACTTATCTCTCATATAAGCAAGAATGGAACATGGATTATAGATAGTGGATGTTCACATCATATGACTGGTGACAGGACTAAGTTTGAACACTTTGAAAACTTTGATGGTGGTAATGTAAGGTTTGGAAACAATGAACCTTGTTTTATAAAAGGAAAGGGACGAATTTCATTAACCAATGAACTTATATGTGATAATGCATATTGGGTTGAAGGACTAAAGCATAATCTTCTAAGTGTAGCACAACTAATTAACATTGGATTCAAAGTTGAATTCATGAATGGCAAAGCAAGACTGCTGGATGACAAAGGAAAACTGATAGGGTCAGGCAAAGAAACCAAAGGTAACCTGTTTTATCTTGATCTTGGTGATTACTCATGTTTTATTGCTCAAATTGAAGAAAGCTGGTTATGGCACAAAAGGTTATGTCATGTAAATTTTGACAACATAATGAAAATAAGAAAATTCAAGAAAGTAAGAGGTATTCCTACTTTGAAGAAACCTGATGTTGGTCTATGCAAGAATTGTCAAATTGGTAAAATGGGAAAGTCTAGTTTTAAAAGTAAAAACTATCAATCTAAAGATATTTTGGAAATTGTGCATACTGATTTATGTGGACCTATTGGAATTGAGAGCTATACCGGAGAAATTTTTTTTATTCTCTTTGTTGATGATTACTCTAGAATGATGACTGTTATGTATTTAAGAGAAAAGTCAGAAGCATTTGAGAAGTTCAAATGGTATTTAGCAAGAGTAGAAAAGGAAATAGGAAAAAGAATAAAATGCTTGAGATCAGACAGAGGTGGTGAATTCATCTCCGATGAATTCAATAATTTCTGCATTGAAAGAGGAATCAAAAGATAGGTATCAGCCCCGAGAACTCCTGAGAAAAATGGAATAGCTGAAAGAAGGAACAGATCTATCATGGACTGTGTAAGGACTCTAATGATTGAAAAGAACATTGCTATGAAATACTAGAAGGAAGCTATCAGCACTGCAATTCATACCTTGAACCGAGTACAACTAAGAAAAGATACATTCAAGACTCCTTATGAGCTATGGTATGGCTACAAACCAAATGTAAGTTACCTAAAAGTATTTGGTAGTAAATGTTATATCTAAAAAGAATCTAGAAAAGGAAAATTTGATGTAAAAAGTGATGAAGGAATATTTTTGGGATATTCTTGCAAAAGCAAGGCATATAGATGTCTAAATTTGTCTACTCACAAAATCATAGAAAGTGCACATGTGAGAATTGATGAGTTTGCAGAAAACACTGAAGAAGAGAGCAAAAAGGAACCAAAGGATTATAGAAAATTTGTTTACATCGAACCTAATACACTCCCAGCCACATCTGTCAATAAGGAAACTACATCTACCGAGCCCAGTACAGTAACCGAGTCACAAGAAGAAGTTCAGACCGAGTCACAAAGTACCAAGTCTCAGTCTGAAGCTACCGAGCAAGTATCTACTGAGCCCCAACAACTTGAACTTGAAGTTGAAGAAGATGACAATGTAACTCATTCATGAAGCAAGGAACCTGTATTGGCCAAGTACGTTAGAAAGCATCATAAACTAGATCAGATTATTGGAAATAAATCAGATGGTACTATGACAAGAAGTAAACTAAAAGGTACATGTTTATTTGCTGATTTTGAACCTAAAAATGTCAAAGATGCATTGGAAAATGAAAGTTGGATTGAGGCTATGAATGAAGAAATAGAGCAAATAGAGAAAAATAAGACATGGACTCTTGTACCTAGGCCTAAAGATAAAAATGTAATTGGGACAAAATGGGTATTCAAAAATAAGTTGAATGAAGATGGTCAAGTATCAAGAAACAAAGCAAGATTGGTATGTAAAGGATATTCTCAAGAAGAAGGAATAGATTATGGAGAGACTTCTGCTCCTATTGCAAGATTAGAAGGTGTGAGGACTTTACTTGCATATGCAGCACATAAAAGATTTAAGGTATATCAGATGGATATAAAATCTGCATTTCTCAATGGTATTCTTGAGGAAGAAGTCTACATCGAGCAACCTGAAGGTTTTGTTGATCCAAACAAAAGGGATATGGTCTGAAAATTACACAAAGCATTGTATGGTCTGAAACAAGCTCCTAGAGCATGGTATGAAAGACTACATAACTATCTTACTCAAATTGATTTCAAAAGAGCTAATGACAACAATAATTTATACATCAAAGAAGGATCAGATAACAAAATTGTTTTGGCAGAAATATTTATGGATGATACTGTGTTTACAGGAAATGATGATCAGTGCAAAGAATTTTCAGAGCATATGAACAAAGAATTTGAAATGTCTATGTTTGGTCAAATAAAATTTTTTGTTGGACTTCAGATTCAACAGAACAAAAATGGTATCTACTTTACTCAGTCTAAATATATCAAGGAAATACTTAAGAAATTTGGTATGGAAGATTCAAAACTAGTTGGTACACCCATGTGTACTAGATTGAAGCTTACCAAAGAGGATGATTCAAAAGAAGTAGATCAAACCCTATACAGATCAATGATTGGAAAATTACAATATGTAGTACACACAAGGCCTACTATTGCCTTGGCAGTTGGTATAGTGTCAAGATTCTCGGCTAAACCCAGAGAAAATCACATGATGGCAATCAAAAGAATCTTGAGGTATTTAAGGGGAATTGAAGATTATGGCTTGTGGTATAAATTTGGAGGCAATCTAGATTTAAAAGCATTTACTAATGCTGATTGGGCAGGAAACATTGATGACAGAAAGAGTACAAGTGGTGGAGCATTCTTTCTTGGCAAGAGGTTAGTATCTTGGACTAGTAAAAAGCAAAACTGCACATCCCAATCCACAGCAGAAGCATAATATGTTGCTGCAGCAGTAAACTGCTCTAATATTGTATGGTTTAAACAGCTTTTGGAAGGCATGAAGGTTGAGATCAAAGAACCAGTTGTTATGTTTAGTGATAATACAAGTGCAATAAATATTTCAAAGAATCTAGTAATGCATTCCAAAACCAAGCACATTGCAATAAAATATCACTTTATTAGAGAATTGGTGCAGGACAAGGAAATCAGATTGGAATATATTCATACAAAAGAACAAATTGTAGATATCTTCACCAAGCCACTACCTAAGGATGCATTCTTGTATCTCAAAGGAAAGTTAGGGGTCACTCCCCTATCTGAGGTTCACTAAATAAAGTTTTAGTGATGCATCAACCAGAACATGTTGAAGATCAATCAGTTGATGCAGCATAGTCAGGGAATCATTGCATATGAATCAGTACATAAGGTACATTGATATTTACCGAAACTATGTAAGTTGTCTTTGGCATGTGTTGTCAAAGAGGGAGAGTTTTCTATCATTTCATGAAATTTCTAAGAAGAATAATTTGAGAAGTTAAGAGGGAGAGTTCTCAGTTAGAGAAAGAAGTTTGAAGATGATAAGAATTAGAATGAAGCTAAGGATATGTTTCTTACTCTAGGTTTCTCTATGAAATTTCATTGTGCTATGACATGTTGTGTTGCCATCAATGCCAAAGAGGGAGATTGTTGGATACAATTGTCTGAAGGACATTGTTGGATTAGCTATGTGTTGTCTTTGATGTCATACAAATGTCATATCATTTATCATTCTTAGTGTCTATCAAGTTTAGTCGGTCAGCCAGGTGGTTCTCAGTGTCTACCGAGCTCAGTCAATCAGTTAGGTAGTTTTTAGTGTCTACCAAGTTCTCTCAGGTGTCCAAAGGAAATTTGACAAGGTAAAAGTGTTAACCGAGCCTCCTTGGTTATTGAAGGAAAAGTAGTGGTTACCGAGCTCTCTCAGTCTCTGAAGGATGTTGTAGAATTCGCTATGGTTACCGAGTTCACTCAGTCACCGAAAGAAATCTTTTCAAGATTAATGTTTACTGAGCATGGTTGGCCTTTCAAAGGATTTTGTTATTACAGTTTGTTTATCTAAGCTGACTGTTATAATAATTATTTGTGCCAACTTGACAATTTAAATGTTAATTAGAATGGCATATATATATAAGGTCAAGTGGTGAATAAAACATACATAGCATGCAGAAATCATTTTGAAGAAAGGTATATGTGAATTTTGAAGGATGGTTAGATATCCTTGAGGAGCTTCAAAGATTTATTTGATCAATAAGGATCTAGTGAAGCAAAACATAGATCTATATTCAACAATTCAGTTGCAGGTCGTTTCATTGTTACTCTCTTACAATTGTACTAGTGATATCAAAATCTCTTAACCAAGTTGGTTTAACAACCATTTTGTAAATCCTCTAACAAGGTGACAGTTCTATTGAATTGTTTCAAGACCTCTTACAAGGCCACTCCTAGTAGGGTGATTAAATCCTCTAACAAGGTCACACCTAACAGTGTGTTTTGTAACCTTTTACCGGGTTGGCTTCTAACCAAGCATCACTTCAGAAGAGTGAAAAACAATAACTAGTTACATTGGTGGTTTTTCCCATATTGGGTTTCCACGGTAAATCTGGTGTCTCTTGTGTTCATGTTATTTTCTTTATTCATGTAAGTTAATCAGTGATGAATGCTTAAGAATAGTTTAATTATTACACACTTCAAGAATCAAGTTTTGACATTTCTCTATATATTTACCGAGTGGCACAGTAAATAATTTGTTAAGATATTTAAGGGATCAGTGGTAATATTTTTGTGGTTAACTGATTCACCCCCCCTCTCAGTTACTGCATCTATATTTCCAACACCAACTGGAAAGGGGCCCTTGTGGGAGAAGCTCTTCAATCTTTGGAGGTGCTACTGGAGGATTTTGTCCTGACTCAGGAAAGTGTCGAACTGTCACTCCCTAACTCAATGGTGAATACAATGATGGTAGCCTTTCAGCTGGGCCTGGTTGGTCGATTCTTTAACTTTTGACCCACCATAGAAATGGTTAGAAAATGGGCATCTAACCAGTGGAAGATTAAGGGTTCTATCCTGGTGTTTGCTATGCTGGGGGGACATTTTTTGTTTAAGTTCACCACTCGTGAGGACTTGTCTTATGTGCTGGTAGGATCATGGGTTTATGGTAAGCACTTCCTGGCCATGGCAAAATGGAAACCCGGATTCAATCTGGAAATAGATCTAACAAGAACGGCTCTAGTTTAGGTTTGTCTCCCTAGCCTCCCATTAGAGTATTGGGATGAGAAAGTCTTTTGATGGATTGGAGACTCCTTCGGCTCTTTCATCAATGTGGACCAAGTGACCCATTCTAAATCCAGGTTGGTGTTTGCTAGATTATGTGTGAACATCACTCTGAATAAAACCCTTCTCAACTTTGTCATCTTGAAATCCAAACTGGGTAGATGGACCCAAGCTTTGGTGTATGATAATGCTACCCTATTTTTTTAGAACTATGATAGAAGAGGCCACTCTAGTGACACTTACAAGCTTGCTAAGCTGGGAACAAAAAAAGGGAACAAGGATAAGGGAATGGTTGAGGGCCCACCCACCATAGGTGAAGTGGAAAAGGTGGATACTAGACCATCCTCAAAGGAATGTGGAATAGAAACCCTAAGGGTTGAAGATCTGGCTCTGGAGGAAGGTTAGATTGTTCCCATCCCTAGGTGGCAGATGTTGGGTGCCCTAGCATTGGTTCTCCAGATCTCCTTTCCATGGTGGAGCCTATTCCCCAGCCTATAGCAGAGTTGGTAAAGACCCCCTTGAAGGCCCCCCCAGAGAGGAGGATGACTAACCCTATAGAAGTGGAATAGCCTACCATTGTGGTTGCTATTGAGTTACAATCCCCAAAGCCAGATGCTAAACCTCCCCCCAAATCTTGAGAAGAACAACCCCCCCAGCTCCCTAGAGGGTTTGGAGGATGAGGATGGGGAATGGAAAATGCAGAGAAAGAAAACCAAGCCAAAGAAGGTAGATGTGGGTATGGCAACACCCAGGGGAAGGCCTTCTGACTGGGAAAGGAGATCGAGAGGGACCACAAGGGATGTTGCAGCAGGTAAGCAAAAAACATTGGAATCTAGTTTCAAAAGTAAGAAATGAATTGCCTTTCTTGGAATGTGAGGGGTTTGAACAACTCCCTTAAACAAAGTGTTGTCAAACATTACATTTTTTATCTCAAATTGGAAGCTCTTCTTTTACAAGAGGTTAAGATGTTGGCTAATAATTTTTCTACCCTGGCACCCAATCTTTGGTCGGGAGTTTCTTTCCTTTACTTTGAAGCTATGGGTGCATCTGGTGGTATTGCAATGCTCTAGAACCCCAATAGGATAACTAGTCAACTGACTACTTCTTCCCCTAACTTCCTTGTTGTCACCTTCAGGAAGAATGGTATTGAATGGACCACCTTTAATATATATGCTCCTAACACCCAGCATGGTAGAGCTTCCCTATGGGTTGATCTTGGAAATCAGTTGGATCAAGGCTATTCTATGAACTTCTTGCTAGCTGGTGACTTTAATACCCCCCTCTATCCCTCAAAAAAGTGTGGGGGACTAATGGATTACTCAGATAGCATGGGGGAGCTGGCTGATTTTATCTCTTCCATAGGTCTTCTTGACATTACTCTAAAGGGGAATCCCTTCACTTGGTCCAATAATAGGAAGGGGGCTCACCTCATCCAGCTAAGGCTAGATTAGGTCCTAGCTACCTCTTCATGGAACCTCTACCTGAACTCTTCATTGCCCTCTCTACCTAGAACTACTTCAGATCATAACCCCCTCCTTCTCTACTGGCTTGATGCCCCTAAAGTCAGCTCGATGCCCTTCAAATTTGAAATTATGTGGTGTTCTCACCCTTCCTTTAGAGACCTAGTGAAATTCTAGTGGAAGACTAATATCAGGGATACTACCATGTTCAGAATAGCCCAAAAGCTTGAAATTATCAGAAGGGAGGTCAAAGGATGGAGCAAACATAATTTTGGAGACTTCCACAAAGAGAAAATGGATCTGTCTGAAACCTTAGATTCCCTCCAGGCCCAATTGGCCTTTGGAAGCTACCCACCCCAGATTTAGGAGGAGGAGGAGTTGACTAGACACAAGTGGCAGGGAACCCTGAAAAAAGAAGAAATCTACTAGAAGCAGAGATCCAGAATCCAGTGGCTTGCTGAAGGGGATAGAAACAAGACCTTCTTCCATAGGTCGACCTGCATCCATAAAAGAAGAGACACCATCTCTGCTATTATGGATGAAGGAGGGAATGAAGTCAAGGAGAAGGATAAAATCAATCAGGTTGCGGTTAACCACTTCAACGGGCTGTACTCTAAGGAGGGGCCTATATGTCCGTACATCATCCAAAACTAGCTCCTAGACCATGTCCAAACTGCTATAACTCTTAGTGATAATGACATGCTTACAAAGAGGATCTCTGATGAAAAGGTCAAGACTATGGTCTTCACTTTGGGAGCTTACAAAGCCCCCAAACCAGACGGTTTTCCCTTGGCATTCTTTCAGGAATATTGGGACATAGTGAGGACTAATGTTACCTGTGCTGCCAGAGACTTCTTTAGGATGGGGTGCCTTCTTAGAAAAAATAATAAAACCTACATTGTGCTTGTCCCTAAGAATGACAATCCTACCTCTATGCTAGATTTCAGGCCCATTAGCCTCTGCAATACATTCTACAAGATCCTTACCAAGATCCTAGTTGGCAGAATCAAGCCTCTGCTAGACAAGATTATCTACACTACTCAGAAAGGTTTTGTGCCAGGTAGACAGATCCTGGATGCGGCTATTGCCACCCATGAAATCATCCAGTCTATGGATAGAAGCAAGGCCCCAGGTATGGCATTTAAACTAGATATCTCTAAAGCTTATGACAAAGTTAACTAGTCATTTCTGCTGAAAATTCTTACTAAAATGGGCTTTAATGAGAAGGTTATCTAGATTATACAAGAATGTACTCAAACTAGTAGCTTCTCTTTTTTTGTTAATGGAACCCCTGATGGTTTCTTTAAACCTGAGAAGGGTCTTAGACAGGGAGACCCTCTCTCCCCCTACCTCTTTATTATGGTGGCTGATGTGCTTAGTGGGAATCTTTGTATGATGTCCACTACGGGAAGAATGAAAGGGGTCAAACCTACTTCTACCCTTCCTTAGGTGGTTTTAGAGTAGTTTTTGGATGACACTTTCCTCTTTGGGTACTCTTTAGTGATTGAGGCTAGACAGTGGAAGCAAATCCTGGAAAGTTATTCTTGGCCTTCTGGATAGTGTATTAACTATCAAAAGAGTCGGTTGTTCTTCTTCAATACCCCTATGGTGTTACAAAATAAGGTGCTCCAAATCCTAGGGTGTCTAGTGGCCTCGCTCCCCTCTACCTACCTTGGCCTCCCCCTTACGGTCAAAGAGGTGTCACAAGATTTTTGGAATTCCATCCTTGAAAGAACCCATAGGAAACTTGCTAGTTGGAAGGGGAAGTGTTTAAGAAGTGCTGGCAAACTGCAGCTCATGGCCTCTACTCTCTAAAGGATCCCTATTTTTTTCCTATCCCTTTTAAAGTCAGAAACAATATGGCTGACAAATTGGAAAAGATTCAGAGAACCTTTCTGTGGGCGGGATCAGAAGAAAGAAGAGGATGTCCCTTGTTAGTTGGGACACTATTTGCCTCTCAGAAAGAATGGGTGGCCTAGGTCTAAGAAAAATTAGCCTGATGAACAAAGCCCTTACCATGAAAGTGGCTTGGAAACTCATAGAAGAAAAGGTGTACTAGTGCAGATTAATGGAAGCCAAGTACCTCCAAGGACATCCCTATGGGAGGATGTTCTACAATAGTGACCTTCCAAGTGGATCCAAACTCTAGATGAACATATGTAGCTGTAAGACCCTTCTGTCTAAAGGAGCATTTTGGAAAATAGGAAATGGGAGATCCATTAGATTTTGGAATGACCACTACATCGTGAACCAACCTAACCTGGGTCATTGATTCAAACCTCTTATGGACTATCTCAGACCTATCTTGGTTAATAGATTGTCCAGCTATATCACTGGTAGGGACTAGAAGGACATACCTAATTGGTTAAGGGATAGACTGGACTTGCAACATGTGGCCAAGGATCTCATGGTAACCCTGACTAATATCAAAATTTTAGGGAGTGATGACTCTATTATCTAGGCCCCCACCTAGGCTAGCTCCTTCTCTGTTAAATCTGCTTACAATCTATTTCTTAAGAAGGAAAGTAACCTAGAGCACTGGAAGGAGGTGTGGATCCCTCAACTCACACCGAAAATAAACTTCTTCTGGTGGACCCTAATGCATGGTAAGGTCCTAACACAGGGTAATCTTATAAAGAGGGGCTTCTCCATGGAAAAAAAATGTGTCCTATGTAAAAAGGAGGAGGAAATGGTGAACCACCTTTTCATCCACTGTGATTATGCCACCAGTATTTGGAAAGAGGTTATAGGCAAATTGAGTATCTTGTGGGCTCTGGGCAGAGAGGTGCATCAATTTAATAACTGGAGATCTCCCTCCAATCACCCCCTTCTCCAACTCTTTTGGCATATGCTACCCCCTCACATCTACTAGGTCATTTGGAAGGAATGGAACAACAGGATTTTCAGAGAGGAAAGTAAGTAGTCGGAGACCTATCTCCATATTGGAACTAAGCTCCTGTGTGAGAATGCCAGGATGGCTAATTGGAAGCTCCCCACTATCCTCCTGTTGCTTGGGAAGTGAAAATTGCTGATAGATGGAACCTTTTAGAAGGATTCTCTAGGTTTGATGATACTAAAAGGAGAGCTAGAAAAGCTACCAAATGGGCTGCACCCCCCAGAGGATGGACCAAATTAAACTTTGATGGGGTAGTAAATAATCTTGGCCAAGAAGGGGGTGGTGTTCTGAGAGATCACAAAGGCACTTGCCTACTGGCTTATGCTAGGCCGGTCATTAATGACACTATAACCCAAGTAGAAGGAATGGACCTTCTCTACGGCATTAACTTCACAAAAAAAATGAACATTAGGCAATTGGAAATCGAGGGGGACTCCAAAGTGGTCATTGAGGCTGTCAAAAGTGGTGCTAGTGTGGGGTGGCAGGCTAGACCTATTATTAAGGAGATCAGTGAGTTGCCCAATAGTTTCCAGCGCATGACTATGGGTCACACGTACAGAGAGGGGAATTTAGTTGCTGACTCTTTGGCAACAATTGGCTTAAAATAAACTAAACTCAATAGTTGGAGGGTGGTTAGTGATTTACCACCAATGACATAGCAACTCATCAGGGAAGAAATGAATATTACTATTTAAAGCACCAAGCTATCAATTTCATTATGAATCCCTACTGGATCACGTGCTGGCATCCTCGGGTGATTTTTGTGATTATGGAAAGGTGAACCCAAATTCCCATAAAGAATTATCATTACCTTTCAAGCATGTGGAGTAAGAGCTATCTGAATTAGAGGGCTTATTGGGCTATTAAGGACAACAAGTGTATCCCTGGTATTATTGCTATTAATAGCACCTAGAGATCTGTTAGATGTGGTGGTATGAAGCACATTTGCCAAAATAATTTTCAAAGCTAGTTTTTTAAGTATAATCTTTCCTCGGAAAGGTTCTACAAAAACAAGGGGTTTTTTAAGGCCTATAAAAATGTTTGGCTCCTTGATTTCTAGGATACTCTGGCACTAGAGGGGCTGAGTTCTGACATGGGAGGTAACACTCTCCACATTGAGCCTGATAAAATCGATGAGGCTATTACCTCTGATGCATAGGTGATGTATTACTGCAAAGAAAGTGGAATATGGGGTTTTATGGAGAGAATGAAGGGTGGGCATGAGGAGAAAATCTCCAAGTAGTTTGTTTCTTCCTGGAACAACAAGAGTGTTTTGGTTGGGGGCATCCACTTCCAGCTGAATGAAGAGGTTATAGCTAAGGTGACTGGTCTGTCTATGGTGGGGAGGAAATACAAAAAAACTAGCCATACCCCTAACCCTACCAATCTTAACCAGTTCTTCAAGGATGGGGAGCAGCCGGTGAAAAAATAGGGGGGCTTCAACAAGGAGGAGCTGCCGAACTTTTGGCAAAAAATCTACCTCATTGTGATGAAATACTTCACTTTTGAAGGTAAGTTCACTATTTTTTACTACTATCACTTACCTTTCCTGAACCACATTAGAAACAAGGATTTAATCTCCATTCCCTTCTACTTTTTGAACTCCATTGAGAGTAACATCCTCAACATAAAGGAAAACCCTGATAAGTCTATACCTATCCTCCATCAGGGCCTTCTCCTCTGCCTTTACCATTTTTACAAAGCTATTTTCCCGGCACCCCAACCCCCCACCCCTGCCCTCTGATTATCCAGGAGGTGACCGAGGAGGATATTAATCTCTATTGAGCATTTAAGGTTGTCATTAGTATCAAAAGATGTCAAACAGATCGGTTGGTAACTTATATTGAGTTGGTCGGTAACTAGAAGCAAGACAGAGTAGTCGGTAAAGCTTTTACACCAAGCATTACACAGTTCACTGAGCACCAGGAGACACCAACACTGATAGACAGTAAACACTGAGTATCACAATATACACCGAGCAGACTATATAGTGTTTACCGAGGTTCACATAAATGACATAGTAATCAGAAATGGCACATTCTTTTATGCAAATGGCTACAATAGATCATAAAATGGTTTACCAAGATCAAGGAGCATTTATTGTAATAGATACTCATTAAATATAATGTTTATCTTATTTTTAATAGTTTATCTCATTTAATTCTACACCGTAGATCTTAGGGTTATGATTATTTTTGTAACCTAATTTTTGCTAAAGCGGCAAAATAGAACACTATATATTCTATATATTCACACCATTTTTAAGGGTTGTTAATTGATATATATGAATCATGGAGCACTTGAAGTCATTGCCTAACTTCAAGTCAATCAGTTAGAAGAGCAGATTCAGAGAAGGCTACCGAGCAAAATAGAGTGAAGATTCATCATAGTCAAGGTGATATTTTAATAGAGATTATAAGATCTATTTTAGACAATTGAGTGTCAATTAGCAGATAAAATTGCATATTACTTTTTGACAATTGTAATAGAGCTTTGGATAAATCTCTTAACAAAGTAGACTTAACAGTCTTTTGTAAATCTCTTAACTGAGTGCACACTTTAGTAGTATTGTTGAAATCCTATAACTAGGTAGATCTAGCTGATCTGACATGTCACTCCTAATAGGGTGAGATCACCAGAAGTGATCAAAACTTGTATCCCTAATAGGAAAACCTTTTCTATCTATAGTAGTGAAGAATTTTTGGGTGTCATCCCCACCGCAGTTTTTACCTTCTAACAAGGGTTTCTGCGTTAGCAAAATACTTGTGTTATGTGATTGTCATATTGATTTCATATTGTTTACTTTCTTAAGTTAACTAGATGATTGATTTATGCAATTAGATACAAGTCACTTTGGTCAGTTATTACAATTTGCTAGTATAGACTTGAAAAGTATTACAAGTGAAAGTTTTGAAGACACTGATTCACCCCTCCCATCTCAATATCTATATCTCCTAATTCCAACAATTGGTATCAGAGCACAGTTCTCTTGTTGAATAGTTTAACCACTGAAGGGTAAAGATCTAAGTCATGGAGAGATACAAGCTTGACAAAACTATTGAGAATTAGAAGTTACAAATGCAGATGTTTGTGGAACAGTATAAACAAGCCAAGGAAGAACTGAATAAATTACTGGTCAAAAAGAAGAACCTTGCAATCTTGCAGAGTGAAATCGGTTATCATGAAGAACCTATTGATGATATATTTGATCATGTTGGATCAAGTTTTGGAAGCATCTCTGACGGATCTGAAAGTATAATCATTGATTTATCTAAGAAGAATCAACATCTATCTGAGCAAGTGAAAGCACTTCAAATAAGTCAAGAATCCCAGATGGAAAGAATGGTGGAAATCATGAAGAATGCTAGACAAGATGAACAAGATTGGAATATGGCTATTGAAGACCGAAGACTAATGACTGAACAACTTCAAGAAAAAGAAAGTAAAATACAAAGATTCACTAACCGACATTTCCAAGTATCTAATCAAATGATGACTGTTAATCAAGAAATGAACTGAGTGAATGGAGAATTATCAAGAAGACTTGAAGATGTTGAAATTATCATAGTTGCCAATGAAAAATTAAGAAATGAGATAAAGACACAAAAGAAACATAATGAAATGATGAAGATAGTTGAGGACAGTTCCAAAATGATTGATGATTTCCTAACTAATCAGAGAAGATTTGGAAGTAAAGCCGGTATAGGCTACATCAGTGAAGGAGAATCATCACAACAAGCTGAAAATGTCAACAACAATCAAAGTCAGAAACCTAAAGTGTCAGCATATTATCACTGTGGAAAATCAGGGCATACATCAAATGTGTGTAGAAGCAAAGCACAAGGTAAACCTCCTATCACTCCTATGTTTAATGGATACTGTTACTATTGTGGAAAATTTGGACATCCTGCTTATGAGTGCAGAGCTAAATAAAAAGATCTTGCTAACAATACCACTATGGAGAAAATATGCTATACTTGTAATAAGCATGGACACACTACAAGAGACTATAAGGCAAAAATGAAACAAGTCTGGACACCTAAGGAGAAACCACAACGCAAACCATATCAACTGAGGAGACAAGGTAACTCTTATGTTTGGGATTACAATACATGGACCAATTGTGTTGTATGTGGTTGGTATGGACATATTGTAGCAAACTACTATAGAAAGGGTTGGACTGGACATTCAAGAAGTTGGACAAGCACTGGAATGACATGTATGCACTTTCACAAGGTCGGTCATTTAAGAAAGAACTACAGAGATTGAGCACTAGATGAAAACCATATATTTGAAAGTGGATATACTATTGTACATATCACAAAGTTGAGGAACAGTATCTGGAAGAAGTCATCTAGTGAGAATGCTGAGTCAAGTAACACCATCGATGAAACCTTGTCCACTGGATTGGGTGACATCGGTACTTCCACTTAAGGTGACAAAGGTATGATTGGGACTGACATTTGAAATGATCACATTTTACATATAGTTCCTTATATATGATGTGCAAATACCAAATCTGCATGAATAAAGATGCACTATGGTTTATGTGTTATGAACTAACAATGTCATATAGTCGGTAAAAGAGAGACCGAGAGATGGTTACCCATCGGTAATCATTATAAAATGTTAACCAATGATAGTACAAACCGATGAAGAAATCCTATGTTAATCGAGTGGAGAAAATTGTAGACATCACCGAGCTGACAGTTGTTTCGTACTAAAGGTTAGGTCACGCATTTAATGCATGAAAGTTTGAGTGAGAATATCAAAAGGGTCTATAAATACCCAGAAATAGAGTTTATTGTCACATTGTGATTTCAAAGAGTGAAAATTTTACAGAGCAGAGTTCGAGCTGAAAATTTCTCAGAAAGATTGAAAGCAACTGTAGATCGAACCGATGATATTCTTCGACTAAACTGAGTATGTTCTTTTGCAACTGAGTACCTATTACTCATTGCTTGCCGAAACCCTATGTTAGGCCAATTTTCTGTCATAGCAAAAAATCTTGTGAATATTGGCCTATTTTCCTTGCAAGTATTCTTCATTGCCTCTTGCCCTATGTTCTTCGTGTTGTCACCTTGCTCTGGTCCAAATTGTATCTCCAAATTTGCAAAATCCTGAAAGTTATTCAAAATTCTAAGCCTACTGGAAATATTTCAAAATCTGCCATAGTGTCAAAAACCCACAGTGTTTTCAAAAAGTTCATGATGTTTTCGATCCTTTATCGATAACTTGCACTATTTTCGACCCCTGTGCTTCCTACTTTTGTGCGCTTATCCTTTGATGTCGAAAACTCTGTGTGTTTTCGGTCTTCTGTTGTGTCAAAAACATTGCATGTTTTCAACCCCGCATTAGTTCCTTGTTTGCTGGTGTTTTCTCTAACTGCGCAGGTGCAATGGGTGGTGGGCCCAATTTTCAAAGGCTCTTCTCTGATTGGCTATCGCATGGTCGCATGTCAAAATTTTCTGACATGCGATCATGCGACCACCTGCTAGCTGTCCGCGTGGTCCTGGTTCTTCCTGTTGTTCATCTTGGCTGGTGGTTTGCTTTCATTCTGCGACTTGGCGACTTGTGGTTATCTCCTGTTCACTTGATTCTGGTGGTCTAGTGGCTAACATCCAGTGACTCGGTGATGGTTAGTCGTGTAGTCACTGATTTCTTGGCGGGTTACGGTGGCTGAGCTTGGTGGGTTGTCGCATGTTCACATAACCCAAAAATGGGCTATGCGATCATGCGAGAGGGTGCCACGTGTCTTGGGGCCTGCTTGTGCTCAGTGGTGGGGCCGTTGTCAGTGGGGTCCGTGACGTGGATAGATCTAACGGTCAGCATAAGTTCATATGTGATTTGTCAGGGCCATGAGATCTTACGCCAGCCATTCATTTCAAAGGCTTGTTGAGCGTGGGTTTAGTGTTGATGATGGGGTGGTATTCAGTGAATGGTGTTATGACAGTTGGCATCAAGCATCGCAGTTGCGGTGGTAGTGTTCTATTGGCCGGCAGGTGGTGGTGTTGTCTCTGTGTGGTGGTGGTTGCGGTAGTAGTCTGCAGGTTTCCGCATGTTCGCATAGCCCTTCTCTGGGCTATGCGATCATGCGATAGGGCACCACATGTCCTTCATGATTGTGGAGTTATGCAGTGGTAGTTGTGGCAGGGTAAAAGGAATTGTTGTGTCGCATGTTCGTATAGCCCATTTTTGGGTTATGCAATCATGCGACTAACCATTTGCATTGTGGTTGCAGAGTTCTAAGGCGGGCCCATAGTGCCAATCTTGTTTCATGCTCATCTTTGATTGGTCACTATGGATGTTATGGCGAGGGACTTTGCGAAGGGTTTTCTTTTTGCGCTGACCGTTGGCTGTGGTTAGGAGACCGCAGTCGCATGATCGAAAGGGCCATTTCCTCAGCTTGCAATCATGTGACCAAACATTATTTGAGGCCCAATTTCCTGTGGTGGTCAAGTGGATGGCAGCGTGATTGCACGGCTGGGGCAGGTAGTTAAGAAATGTGAAGCCCGCGAAGTGCAAAGTAGCTGTTGCTTTTCAAATTTGAATTTCTAAGAGTTGCAGCGGTAGGAAGTACCAGACTTTATGGTTTCTTCAACAGATTTTGATTGGTTTGGTGGTGCCAATGATTGCAAGGTGGTCCAGAGGCCTGTTACTTGATTTCATGGAGACTTTTATGTGATATGAAGGACTACTTTGTGCTCGGCAGATGTGTTTGTAGGTGGCTGATTTGACTGGCTCTCATGGTTCTCTTGGTGTTTTGTACTGATTGTCATGATTGTTAGATCTATTTGAGTTGGTTGGGTAGTTGAAACCCTTGCCCTAGCTGTCCATAGCTTGTTGCATTCTCTTTGAGAATTCCAAGATAGCTAGTGGTATAAGTTAGATGTTTTTTGAAGTAAAAGGGTTCTGAATTTTGTCAGTTCCAGTGAAAGGCTCTATTCTATAGATTTCCCCCTTTTCTCTACATATAGGGTGTTCTATTTCCATTGCTGGTTCAGAGAAGACACTACATATTGTAACAGATTTATTTTATGTATGAGGATATGATATACTCTTACTATGTTGAACTATCTCCATTTGAATTCTAGATTCATTAATCAAACATCAAGGGTGTCTAGTTTTTCTGCTTGTATTGCCTAAGTGTTTGCAAGTGGAGTTATCTTCCCAGAGGTAACTGGTTCAGGGTTAGTGTTTATGCATGTATGAGCTGAAATATCAAAGATAGGTCATGCTTGTCTTCCAGTGGAGACTAGTTAATGTATTGTCTGATTTATAGGTCTCTTCTAAGGGGAGGGTTAAAATCCTTTGAATAGATAATAACATGCTTGAATGCACAAGTGGGTGCTAAGTTGAGGTTTGGTCATGGTGTGTGATTGATGTTAGGCATCAACACATTGAGCATATTGTATTCTTGTTTCATAACTATCTCTTGCAGTAGGGTATTTGACTCTGTGGCCCAATGGATAAGGCACTGGTGTATCAGGGACTTAGGGCATCTTAGGGGACCTTTCAATCATTTTAAAATAATTTCATTTCTGTCCCACCCTTTCCCTTTATTGTTGTTAGGATAGGCTTCTAGCTTTCAATCTCATTCCATGCAAGCAAGGCTATTGCATGAGACTTTCTATCATTGGGGTATAGGATACCTATAGGAGATCGACTACTATTCCACATTAATCTATCTGCAAGCCTTTGGTTTGTCATGAGGTGTCTTGAATGTGCAGACAAGGCAATACCCACCTGAGTGAATGTGGAGCTCAAAGCAGAAGGAGGATGTTCTTTATCCTCATCAATTGGTTTGTTTTCCTTGTCAAGCTTGAGTGCCTAACCAGTGTTTTAAGCCCAAATATTTGATTCAAGCTTGGTCGTGCAAGGAGAAGATCCCAACACCCTAGATTTGATTTATGGCATCGGCATCGTCTGCAAAAAAATCAAATGTCATTGAAGAGGAAGTAGAGCTAATTGTTAGAGCCAATTTCACTGAGGCCAAATTCAAACCACATCCAAAGGTTGCTACACAAACAGATGAGATGGGTGCATTTTTGAGTATTCTGAATAGGGTTTTGTTAACAGAAGATGTTAAGGCCTATATTCACTACAAGATCAGTGAAGTGGGTGATTTTGAAACCATTTCTTCTTACCAACAGGTCTATGGACTAGATGGAAAATTGAAGACTGAATACCCAAAAATTGAAGAATCAGGGTTGTCATATTTCACGCACTTTCCACAGATGTTTAGCATAGAATGGATAAGAATAGTTTTGAGCAGATTTCATGATGATAAATTATGGTTAGATAAACCCATGGAGATTACCAAGAAGATTATCAGCAGAGTTACTGGATACCCTACTACTGACAAAGCCAAAGCCTTTCACAGTTCATCATGTCCCGACGTAGAGAAGAACATAGGTGCACAATGGGACAGAAGGGCATTGAAGATTTCTACAATCAAGGATCCAGTGGTGAAATTCATAGCTCATGTCATTGGGTATAAGATATTTCAATCCAGCAAATTAAATAGTGTACCCTGGAGCGCCATGGACATGGCTTACAAAATAGTGAAGAAAGATCACCAGGTTGATCTTGCTGAAATTCTACTACATCAAGTTCAAGAGCATATGAAGACAATTCGTTCAAAGAAATCCAACACATGTAAGTATGGATCATTACTTGTTTGTATATTTCTCTATCTACAGAATTTCATACCTGGTATCAGTAAAGTAACATGGCAATCAGATAAACCAATAACCGCACAAATAAATGAAATGACACAGAGTTTAGGAAAGAATTTGAATAAGGAATTTGATGCATATTTCAAAGAGTTTAAGACCCAAATGCATCAAAGGAGCAGAATTCTGAGGGAATTAGTTGATAAGTTTGAAAATGGTATATGTTTTGTAGTAAGTACAGATTTCTCTATGATCAAGGTAGTAGAACCTAGAATTAAATGGTTGGTACTGATGGGATATGAAATGAATTATGATTTCACCTTGAAATCAATCAATGCACTATTGGCATTACTAGTTGACATCACTGCCACTAGGTTCGGTACTTATGATGAAGCAAAGTTAAGGATAACCGATATAGAGATTGGTAAGATGTCAAGAAGGGCGAATAAATTGAAGAAAGACCTCACTACATGATATGGTAAAGCATCAAACTCATCTAAGGAGTCACCGATTAAAGAGGTAACCGAAGGTCAATTACTTCTAGCTGACAAGCCCTATGACATTGAGGAAACCGAGTCAAACAAGGACAAGGATACTACACCGGTTCCTCCTGCTAAAGTTGAACAAGAAAAAGGTGTGAAGACAAGATCATCTACTGCAACCTCATCCCCTCCAAAGAAAGAAGAAATAAAAGTAAAGAAAATGAGGGTAGGTACACTCATGAGGAAATATGCTAAAAGGAAGAACAAGCCTGTAGCTAAGGCAACAAAGAAAAGAAGGAGATTAAAAAGAACCAAAGAAGACATTGAAGAAACAAATAAAGAAGATGATGAAAATCAGTTCAAAGTAGTCAAACATAAGGTAGGAACAATTGATGAGATAATTGAAGACATTATTGAGAATGGAAATCTTGCAGATCTAGGCCTAAGAAAATTTGGCAAAATGTCAACTGAAGATAAAATGAAGATAGAACATGCGGTCATCCAGATGATGATTAAATTCAAAAGAGTACCAATGGAATTCGCATGTCAATTATTGAAGGAACTAGATGAAAGAATAAATTGAAAAATGGGCTATTGCACTGGACACAGAGAAAAGAAAATGGGAAAGATCATTAGTTCATATAGCCTCACATTTCAATTATGATGTTGTAAGTGAATACTTGACAAAGTACCAACCAAGATTTCTAGTCAAGAACTGAGCATTGTAGATAATGGATGAAAATGTGGGTGATATGGATGTCACATGTGATTCTCTATGGACATCAATTTTGAAAGTGGAAGAAAAAGCTGAACAGGAAGCATTCCTGAAACTGTCTAAGAAGAGACAAATTCTAAAGGTAAAGGTATATACATTGAGGATGACAAAGGAAAGAAAGAAAAGGACACCAGTGTATCAATTACGAAGGTAATTGATATCACCGATAAGAAGGAAGAAATAAAAGTATCACAAGATGCACCAGATCAAGTAGAGATCCACTTGCAGAAGAAAACCAATGAAGCTATACTCATTGAGGACATCACTAACAGTGATCCTAATGATAAGGATGATGCAGATGTGGCTATTGAGCCTTACAAAGATGAAACATTCATCATTGATAGTGTTCTCACATCTTTACTATGTGAACTGCCAGTACTTGCAGAGGCAGAAAAAATAATTTCACAAGCACAACCTGATACATTTGATCCCGAGCCTAGAAAAACTACACCAAAGACACAAGAACTAAAGAAACTTGCCAATACAAATCAACCTAATAGTATAGAGGCACAGTCTACTGATCCAAAAGGAACTAAAGAACCAAAAGGAACCAAAGGAACGAAGAAAACTGAGGTGAACCCCTCTGACACTTCAACTGAGACTCCTAAACCATCAACTGAGGAGAAGAAGAAGGAAGACACAGTGTCAATTGGGAAGGACACACCAAAGTGTGAAGAAAAGTCTATTGTTATTAAGAAATCACCTCTTGTACCAAAGAAGAAGAAGAAAGGAAAAGGGTCAGTCACCATTGATGAAGTCATAATCATACCAAAATGTGACCCAAGGACCCTAAGCCCTGAAGACTTAATGAAGTATGGGGAGTTATGTTCTAAAAAAGTAGCGCAAGAGAAGCTAAAGCAGGAGCATAAAAGAAAAGAAGTTCTAACTAATGTACAAGATATTCTCTAGCAGGTAGTACCTGAAGTGACATTTATGAGAATACTCCTATTATAGATCAACTTGCTTTGCTTTTTGATAAGATAAATGCACCTGATGTTGATGGTGATAAGAGAATTAAAGAGAGGACAAAGTCCAAAATTTAGGACAAACTGGCAAATAGGATCAGCTAAGAAGTGGCAATAAAGAAGGTGAAATTATCTGAGGTTATCACCGAGGTAAAAGCAATCACTCAGATAATCTATCAATTTTTGGTAAAGCTATGTACTTTAGACACCTTCATTGTAGAATTCATGATGCAGGAGCATCCTGGGTGTAAGAGCAATCTTGCATCACCCAAAAATATTTCTGTTTTGTATTCAATAAGGGCTATTTTGTGCAGAGTTGCTATTTATGGAAAGTTACTATTTTTGGTAATTTTCGTATGTGCTCAGAATGATCTGATTTCTTTCTTGGAGGTTCATTTTGGTCATATAAGTCTGCCAGTAAAGTTTCATTGCCAGATCAAGTGTATATTGGAAGATATTGAAGATTTTCGGTATTGGCAGCAGGGTATAGAAACTTTGAACTCAGTTTTGAAGGCTTTAGAGGCCCCGAATGAGGTTGAAAATTTGGGTGATGGGCACTTGTGCTGGTCAAGCCTATAGAGCGCTTCGTGGCATTTACGAAATGGGGTTATAGTAGCCGAGCGGGTCAACTGGTGATGACTTATGGTCTTCGGAAGTTGGGCCACCTGAAATGGCGAAAAATAATTTTCTTCAAAATTTCTGTTCGGGTTTCAAAGGTTATCTTGAGCCGACTATGATGTAATAAAATGTAAAATAAAATAATTCTAAGTTGGTCGGCCTTATTGGCTAAAATTCTGGAACCTTCCCAGGCGGTGGAAAATTGCCTATATAAGGAAGGCTGTATTATTGTCTTAGGCAGTTCAGAATAGTTCTGGGTAGTAGATCTGGGTATTGATTTGAGGCTTTGTCCTACAGAATATTGTAAGGAATGCCCATACGGCTTTGCATATTGTAATTCTGAAAGTTTGTAATTCCACATTTGTGGAGATAATAAGAAGCCAATTTTCTGTTCTTGCATATTGTTGTTGTTTCTCTATTTCTGTTATGTGTTTGTGGTATTAAGGGGAGCACCCTTCATCAATTCAGTGAGAAGATTAAAGGTTTAGAAGCAGAAATTTAGTTGAGTACACAAGCAGCTATCACAGAGCCAAATGCTTTCTCAAGCATATTCACCAAGTATAGGAACTCTGATGGCTGCTAGCAGAATTAAGGAAACAAGAAGAGAAAATCATAGATCAGGTTATAGAGTTACAACAAGAACTCCTTCCACACCTGAAGATTCTTGAGGTACACATTGTCAAAGCTGAGTAGTTAATGGCAACACCAGAGGTTTCAGTGTTAGAAAATATATTTGACATGCATGTGCAAGTTAGTCTTGAGCATATTGCTCTTACCAACTTGAAAGAGGAGTGGGTCAACCTCTTGGCCTCATTGAAGAAAACCCATCAATCAATTTTTGATAAGATGTAAGTATATAGTATATTTTTTTGTATTTGGCATTACTATCAAAAAGGGGAAAACATGTATATATGCCAAATAGGTTATAAATTTTGATATGTATACTTCATCCTACTGGGAAACATGTACCAAGGGGGAGTACTTAGAAATTTTTTTGATGTGGATATGTATATGGTGGAGATATAAGGATTATATAGAATATTTTGTCTATATACATTTAAAGTTTTGATACTAATGCCAAAGGGGGAGATTGTTAATCTCTATTGAGCATTTAAGGTTGTCATTAGTATCAAAAGATGTCAAACAGATTGATCGGTAACTTATATTGAGCTAGTCGGTAACTAGAAGAAAGACAAAGTAGTTGGTAAAGCTTTTACACTGAGCATTACACAGTTCACCGAGCACCAAAAGACACTGACACTGACAGACAGTAAACACCGAGCATCACAGTATACACCAAGCAGTCTATACAGTGTTTACCTAGGCTCACAAAAATGACATAGTAATCAGAAATGGCACATTCTTCTATGTAGATGGTTATAATAGATCGTAAAATGGTTTACCAAGATTGAGGAGCATTTATTGTAATAGATACTCATTAAATATAATGTTTATCTTATTTTTAATAGTTGATCTAGGTTAATTCTGCACCATAGATCTTAGGGTTATGATTATTTTTGTAACCTAATTTTTGCTAAAGTGGCAAAATAGAACACTATATATTCTATATGTTCACACCATTTTTAAGGGTTATTGAATTGATATATATGATTCATGGAGCACTTGAAGTCATTGCCTAACTTCAAGTCAATCAGTTAGAAGAGAAGATTTAGAGAAGGCTACCAAGCAGAACAGAATGAAGATTCATCACAGTCAAGGTGATATTTTAACAAAGATTATAAGATCTGTTTCAGACAATTGAGTGTCAACTAGCAGATAAAATTGCATGTTACTTTCTGACAATTGTAATAGAGCTTTGGATAAATCTCTTAACAGAGTAGACTTAACAGTCTTTTGTAAATCTCTTAACCGAGTACACACTTCAGTAGTGTTGTTGAAATCCTATAACTAGGTAGATCTAGCTGATCTAACATGTCCACTCCTAATAGGGTGAGATCACCAGAAGTGATCAAAACTTGTAGCCCTAACAGGCAAACATTTTCTATCTGCTGTAGTGAAGAATTTGTGGGTGTCATCCCCACCGCAGTTTTTACCTTCTAACAAGGGTTTCTGCATTACCAAAATACTTGTGTTATGTGATTGTCATATTGATTTCATATTGTTTACTTTATTAAGTTACTAGATGATTTGTAAAAGGTACATGACATATATGTTAGCATTTTCATATATCTTTGTACTTAGCAAAAGCTCTCTATGGAAATTGTGGCTTTTGACTTAAAAATTGTCTCACTTGGGCGAGTCACCCAATGACACATAAGGGATCATAAGGCAAGCACTGGCGTGCCTCCATCCCTTACATGGTGGGAGTCATTTGGTGACAAGGGGATAGAAAAAGTTTAAGGGGGGAAATAAACTTTCCCCTAAAAAAAATGAGTATGGTCTATCCCTAAGAATTTTTATGAGGTGATCTAATCTACTAAAGGAAAAATTAATAGAAATAAATAATCAAATATTAACCTTAGCTAATACTCATATAAACTAAGTTTTCTTCTCCTGATTAATAATCCTTAAGGTTAACTATTCCATTAACTAAGGTTAATAATGTTATTTATTACATTGAAATAACATTCCTTAAATTTATTCATATAAAATTTGTGTAGAAAATGAGATTAAGATTACTATGAGAATTTAACCAAAAATAATAATATATCAATTAAAGAACAATTATAAACTTTATACTACTTACAATTTCATCGATTTAAAGTTTACTAAGAAATAAATCCATAACTTAATTTAATTAATGATAATGATAAAACATAACAAAGGGGGAAAAAATCAACCATAATTATTAAACTTTAATTAGTACTCGACCTAATAAAATTTACCAATCTTCTAAAAATTCCCCTCACAAATATATCACTAATTTTATAAAAACAAAACAATTATAACAATTATTTCACCAAATAAATTTTTGCTCAATAAAATAAAAAGGACCCAAGCAAGGTCAATAATAAAATTCGTAAGAGGAAGGACATAGCCACTTAAATAAAATTATTTAATAATGAACAGGCCCTCCAAACCCTAATTCAAAATTAGGGTTTGGGCCTTATTAAAACTTCTTCAAACCCTAAAGCTCTCATTATTGTTTCATTGTTGTGCAAGTCTTTGGAAGGACGAAGAATGAAGCCTATGCTGTGTATATCATAATGGTGAGAAGGCATAACACAACAAGAGATCTCTTAATCCATAAGAGAATCTCTTTCTATTAATCTGGGTAGACCATCTACTGATTTCATTAATGGGTCAGATAGATTTCTAATGTCTCTCTCTGCTTTTTTTTATTTGCCATATCTGTTTCACAGATCAGATGTAAAGATTATTTCTACTTTACAAAAATGTTGTTTGAAGCTGTTGTGCTTAGATGTATTCAGTTCTCTCTATTTATTTTTTTTCTTTCCATCTTACAGATCCGTTAAAAGTAGATCTGTTGGCATGCCATTGAAATGGCGATTGTGGCTCAACATATAAATTTGAGCGGAATATTATCCTTTTATTTTGTTAAAAAGTCTGGTACACAGGCGACTAAAAATGTAATAGCATTCATTGATTTAAGAGTGGGTATCGATCTCCTCCTCTTTTAATAATGTTGGGCGTTTTATTACATTGTTATGCCTCATTTTAAATCTGGGTGTTTTTTTTTTTTCATTTAGCAATGTATTGTAACAATATATATATATATATATAGATATATATATATATACTATACAATATATATATATATACATACATATATATATATATATACTACATATATATATATATATATATATACATATATATATATATAATATATATATATATATATATATATATATATATATATACTATATATATATATATATATAGTATATATATATATATATATATAATATATATATATATATATAGATAGGTCTAT